>CABHPP010101830.1:0-13506 GCA_902168425.1 Peromyscus attwateri | reverse complement strand
TTAGCAACAACATTATTTAATAAGCTAATAACCCAATCCATTTCAGGTATTATATTTCTATAATTAAACCAAGAATTTCTAGAAAGCAACTTAAATTGCAGAGCCATATTTTCAGTAATGATCAACAGACAAGAGCATACCCAATATATAGTTTAAAATTATGAATCCTCTTCCTTTAGTTTATCTACCATGAAAATCCAAACATTTATTAAGACAATCAAAAGAACAGAACATCCTTTATTCAAACCGCATTGACTTAGCATTCATGTCCTGACCGAAACCATTTTTCACCAGAAGTTGGGTCCGTTTAAACTTTTAGTGCCTGTCCGTCCCCGGGCCTCTGCTCTCTTGGAGCGAGCTGAGGCTGTGGCTTAGCTTTGGCTCCGCCCAGTGCTCAGGCTCTATAGCCACACAAGCTCCATCGCAGCTCCGCCTCCCACGGGCAGTACCTGCCCGCCCGCTGCTCCAGGCTATCTCATGCACACCTTTGTTAGCCACCGCTGTTGGGCGAGCCCGCACATGCAAACTCACATTTAAGCGTCTTACTCTCATGAAGGGACTACCTAATAATGAGTTATTCCCACCATAAGGGAAAAACAGAAAAACATTTTCCATGAAGAGATCCTAAATATTGAATTATTCCCACTCTGAGGGAAAAATGAACATATAAACCAAAGTAAGCAAACAGACAGCAAAACTTTAAGCTCTGGGCTTGCTAGCTATTTAGCCAGCAGCAATGAGGCCTACCTGCCGACTCTTTGTAATTTAGATGCTGCCACTCTGCATTGGCAGGAAGAAGGAGCTCAGAGTTTCAGCTATCCTGAAAATTGTACAATTGGAAAGAGTTTTTTTTTTTTCTATTACCACTGGGAAGAGGCTTTTTTCTTTCCTTTATCTTTCCTCTACAGGGCCCCAATCTTTAGACCTAGTTTTAAAATTTTTTCCTTTTTACCGGGAAAATCCTTTTTACTTGATTAAAATTTTTCTCCCTTTTTTAAAGGGAAATTTCCTTTCCTTCCCTCTTCTCTATTGGGAAGATTTCCTTTTTTATTTAAAATCTTTAGCTATCTTGCCCTATCTTAACTTTGGTGCTCTCCTGCTTCAGCAGTCCAATTAACTGACTGTGAGCTAGCTGCATCCATTTCAATTTACCCTTATCTTTTTTTTTTTTTTAATTGTTGGCCAGCCTTACCCAGGTGTCTATCAGCGACGTCCCTTCTTTCTCAGATCTCGGTAGGAACCTCCAATCTCTTTAACTTAAATTAACCTGTTTCTCTTTGAGAGAGAAACCATCTAAGATTTGAGCAACATTCTACCCCTTGTCTTGGGGCTTTTTACCTTTCTTTCCTTTTGTATGTCTTACTTTCCTGTTTCCTCCAACGTCTGGCTGGCTGGGAGCTGCCTAGCTTATAGCCCTGGGCATATCCCTTTCTTTCTCCCTCATTCTCTTCTTTTTGTGTAGCATAGATTTCTCCTCCTACTTATTCTCTCTGCCCACCAGCCTCACCTATCCCTCGAATTCCTAGCTACTGGCTGTTCAGCTTTTTATTAGACCAATCAGGTGCCTTAGACAGGCAAGGTGAAACAAATGCAACACATCTTTACATAATTAAACAAATGCAGCATAAATAAATGTAACACACCTTTACACAGTTAAATATTCCACAACACTCCTTTTAGAACTGTACCCCATTTTTTAATTGAATTGTTTGGTTTGTTGATGTCTAAAATCTTGAGTTCTTTATATGTTTTGGATATTAGCCTTCTGTCAGATGTAAAGTTGGTAAAAAATCTTTTCCCATTCTGTAGGCTGCCATTTTGTCCTATCACTGGTGTCCTTTAGCTTACAGAAGATTTTCAGTTTCATGAGGTCCCTTTTATTAAATGTCAGTCTTAGTGCCTGCTCTATCAGTGTTCTGTTCAGGAAGTTATCTCCTGTGCCAATGTGTTCAAGGCTATTCTCTACTTTCTCTTCTCCCAGGTTCAGTGTATCTGGTTTTATGCTGAGTTCTTTGATATCTTGGACTTGAGTTTTGTGCAGGGTGATAGATTTGGATCTATTTGAATTTTCTACATGCTGGCATCCAGTTAGAACAGCACCATTTGTTGAAGATGCTTTCTTTTTCATTTTGTATTTCTGACTTCTTTATAAAAAATCAGGTGTTCATAGGTGTGTTGATTTATGTCTGGGTCTTCACTTCAACTCCATCAATCAACCTGCCTGTTTTTATGCCAATACCATGCAGCTATATTTATTTTATTTTTTAATTAAAAAAATTTTTTATTCATTTTACATACCAACCACAGATCCCCCTCTCTTCCCTCCTCTGCCCCCCCAGCCTTCTCCCCCAACCCACCCCCCATAAGCTGTTATCACTGTTTTTGATCTTAGCCATTCTGGCAGGTATAAGGTAGTATCTCAGAGTCATTTTGATTTGCATTTCCTTGATGACTAAGGATGTTGAGCAATTCCTTAAATGTCTTTCAGCCATATGAGATTCTTCTGTTGAGAATTCTGTTTAGCTCTGTAGCCCATTTTTAATTGGATTGTTTGGTATTTTGATGTCTAGTTTCCTGAATTTTTATATATTTTGGAAATCAGCCCTCTGTCAGATGTGGGGTTGGTGAAGATCCTTTCCCATTCTGTAGGCTCTTGTTTTGTCTTATTTACTGTGTCCTTTGCCTTACAGAAGAGTCTCAGTTTCAGGGGGTCCCATTTATTAATCATTGCTCTCAGTGTTTGTGCTACTGGTGTTCTATTTAGAAAGTGGTCTCCTGTGCCGACACATTCAAGGCTACATACCACTTTCTCTTCTATCAGGTTAAATGTAACTGGATTATGTTGAGATCTTTGATCCATTTTGGACTTGAGTTTTGTGCATGGTAACAGATATGAATCTATTTGCAATCTTCTACATGTTGACATTCAGTTATGCCAACACCATTTGTTGAAGATGCTTTCTTTTTTCCATTGTACAGTTTTGGCTTCTTTGTCAAAAATCAGGTGTTCATGGGTATGTGGGTTAATGTCAGGATCTTCCCTTCTTTGGGATTTGCTGCTGTGAGGTTATCTATTGCCTGTGTTTTCATGGGTGTATCTAACCTCTTTAGGTTGGAGTTTTCCTTCTAGTGCTTTTTGTAGGGCTAGATTTGTGGACAGGTATAGTTTATATCTGTTTTTGTCTTGGAGTGTCTTGTGTACTCCATCTATGGTGATTGAAATTTTTTCTGGGTATACTAGTCTGGGCTGGCATCCATGGCCTCTTAGTGTCTGTATTACGTCTGTCCAGGACCTTCTGACTTTCAGAGTCTCCATTGAGAAGTTGGGTGTTATTCTGATGGATCTGCCTTTATAAGTCACTTGGGCTTTTCCCTTTGCTGCTTTTAATATTCTTTCTTTATTCTGTATGTTTAGTGGTTTGATTATTATGTGGCAAGTGGACTTTTTGGGGGCTCTAGTCTATTTGGTATTCTATAAGCTTCTTGTATCTTCCTTCTTTAAGTTGGGAACATTTTCTTCTATGATTTTTATTGAATATATTTTCTGTGCCTTTTATTCTTAGGTTTGGGTTTTTCATGTTGTCCCAGATTTCCTGGATGTTTTTTATTATGACTTTTTTTGGCGTTAGTGTTTGCTTTAACTGATGAACCTATTTCCTCTATTGTATTGTTCATGCCAGAGATTCTCTCTTCCATCTCTTGTATTCTATTGGTTATGCTTGCATCTGTAGTTCCTGTTTGTGTACTCAGATTTTCTATTTCCAGTATTGCCTCTGTTTGTGTCTTCTTCATTGTTTCTACTTCAACTTTCAGGTCTTGAACTGTTTCCTTCACCTGTTTAATTGCTTTTTCTTGGTTTTCTTGGCTTTTGTTAAGGGATTTATTGATTTCTTGCATTTTTTGTCTTTCCCTCAATTTTTAAGGGAATTTTTCATTTCCTCTTTAAAGGACTCTATTGTGGTGATATTTTATTTGTGCTGAAATGTGGTGATATTTTATTTGTATGTTAATAAAGTTTGCCTGGAGATCAGAGGACATAGCCAGCCATAAACAAAAGTCAGGCAGTGGTAGCACATGCCCTTAATCTGATCACATGGCAACCAGAGTCTCTGTGTGTTCAAGGACACGCTAGGGAACAACCAAGTGTGGTGACACACACCTTTCATCCCAGTACCAACCATAGAGACCTGGAGGCCTGTACAGACAGGCAGTGACAAGGAAGTGAGGTAGCTGGGCTAAGAGCCAATGAGAGAGCTGAACAACAAGGCAATAAAAGCCTGGGTAGACAAGAAGTAGCTCTCTCTCTTGGGAAGTTATGGTGGCGTGGTGAACTAAGGTTAGCTGGTGACTCTCACTATTTCCCTGATCTCTATGGCTTTCACCCCTATATTTGGCTCTGTGTTTCTTATTTAATAAGACTGTTTAGAAATTTGTCTACAGTCTATCATCTTCATAAATTTATTTTAAGGTCTATTTCTTCTGCTACTTCTACATTGTGATGTTCAGGTCTTACTGTTATAGAACCACTGGGTTCTGATGGTTCCATATTGCTCTTTAATTGTTGTATGTACTTATACACTGGTGTCTACTCATCTCTTCCTCCAATAGGTGCAAGAGGTGTCTGTCTGAGGGAGCTGCTCTTGGCTCAATCTGTGCTTGCCATGTCTGTGTCTCAGGGGGTCACTCTTGTCCAATTGTAGCTCTTGGTCTAATTGGAGCTTACGGATTCTGTATCTCAGGGTGCAGCTCTTGGTCCAATCAGAGCTGGCAGATTCTGTGTCTCAGGAAGCTGATGAGGTTGCAGGGTAATGGGTGGCTTTGGGGTAGGGAGTGGGTCTTGTAGACTGCAGGGTCAGATGGGGGGTGTTGGTGAGGAAGCCTGCCTACAGGAGTCTTCCCTGCTGGCCTGCAACTGGGGCAAGCCATGGGTTGGGGTGGGGGGGAGCCCGGGTTGTGCCCCAGAGTCTAGGTCCTAGAGGCAGGACTCTTTGGGTGGGAGAAGAGTCACTCACCTCTGCAGCTTTATTGCTATATAGCTCTGTAGTATAGCTTGAGCAGGGATGGTAATACCTCTGGAAGTTCTATTATTGTTCAGGATATTTTTTAGTTATCCTAGGACTTTTGTTTTTCCATATGAAGTTCAGTACTGTCCTTTCAATGTCTGTAAAGGACTGTGTTGGAATTTAGGTTGGGATTGCATTGAATCTATATATTGCTTTTGGTAGAATGGTCATTTTTATTATGTTGACCCTACTGACCCATGAGGATGGGAGATCTTTCCATCTTCTGATATCTTCTTTAATTTCTTTCTTCAAAGACTTGAAGTTTTTGTAATGCAACACTTTTACTTGCTTGGTTAGAGTTACCCCAAGATATTTTATATTATTTGTAGCTATTGTGAAGGGTGTTATTTCCCTGATTTCTTTCTTGGTTCATTTATTATTAATACATTAGGTGGGCTACTGATATTTTCTAGTTAATCTTATATCCAGCCACTTTACTGTAGGTATTTATTGGTTGTAGATGTTCCCTGGTAGAATTTTTGGGGTCATTTATGTATTACTATCATATCATCTGCAAACAATGATACTTTTAATTCTTCCTTTCCAATTTGTATCCCCTTGAACTCCTTCAGTTGTCTTATTGCTCTAGCTAGAATTTCAAGTACTATATTGAATATATATGGAGAGAGTGGACAGCCTTGCCTTGTTCCTAATTTTAGCAGAATTGCTTTGAGTTTCTCTCTATTTATTTTGGTGTTGGCTATAGGCTTTCTGTAAATTGTCTTTACTATGCTGAGGTATGTTTCTTATATCCCTACTCTCTCCAAGACCTTTATCATGAAGGGCTGTTGGTTTTTATCAAAGGCTTTTTCAATATCTAATGAGATGATCGTGGTATTTTTTTCCTTTCATTTTTTTTATGTGGTGGATTTACTGAATTTCCTATGTTGAACCATTCACGCATCTCCTGGATAAAGCCTACTTGGTCTTTTTTATGTGTTCTTGGATTTAGTTTGGAAGTGTTTTATCGAATATTTTTGCATCTATGTTCATAAGGGAAATTGGGCTGTAATTCTCCCTCTTTGTTGAATCTTTGTGCATTTGGGTATCAAGATGACTGTAGTTTCATAATGTTCCTTTTGTTTCTATTTTGTAAAATAATTTGAGGAGTATTGGCATTAGCTCTTCATTGAAAGTCTGCTAAAATTCTATACTAAAATCTCCTGGCCCTGTGCCTTTTCTGGTTGAGAGACTTTTAATAGCTACTTCTATTTCCTTAGGGCTTACAGGTCTATTTAAATTGTTTATCTGGTCTTGATTTAACTTTGGTTAGTGGTATCTATTGAGAAAATCATCCATTTCATTTTGATTTTCCAATTTTGTGTACAGGTTCTTAAAGTATGACCTGGTGATTCTTTGAATTTCCTCAGTATGTGTTGTTATGTTTCTCTTTTTGTTTCTGATTTTGTTAATTCAGATATTCTCTTTCTGTCTTTTTGTTAGCTTGGATAAGGGTTTGTCTATGTTATTGATTTTCTCAAAGCACCAGTTCTTTATTTCATTGATTCTTTGCATTGTTCTCTTTGTTTCTAATGATTTCAGCCATGAGTTTGATTGTTTCCTGCTGTCTACTTCTCTTGGGTGTGTTTACTTCTTTTTGTTCTAGAGCTTTGGGTGTGCTATTAAGTTGCTGGTATGAGATCTCTCCAATTTTTTTCATGTAGGCACGTAGTGCTATGAACTTTCTTCTTAACACCACTTTCATTGTGTCAAATAAGTTTTAGTATGTTGTGTATTCATTTTCATTGAATTATAGAAAGTCTTTAATTTCTTTCTTTATTTCTGTCTTGACCCAGTACATTTTCATTTGGTATACAGTTGTTCAGTTTCCATGAGTTCATAAGCTTTCTGTTGTTATTGAAATCCAGCTATATTCCAGGCAGTGTTGGCACATGTCTTTAGTCACAGCACTTAGGAGGCAGAGTCAGGCAGATCTCTGTGAGTTAGAGGCCAGCCTGGTCTACAAAGCAAGATCCAGGACAGGCACCAAAACTATACAGAGAAACCTTGTCAAAAAAAAAAAAAAAGAAAGAAAGAAAGAAAAGAAAAGAAACCCAGCTATAATCTGTGGTGGTCTGATAGGATGCAGGGAATGATTTCACTTTTATCTGTTAGTATCTACTTTGTATGTATTTGAGATACTGAGAAGATGGTATATTCCTTTACGCTTAAGTGAAATGTTCTATAGATTCTGTTTGGTTCATTAGGTTAATAACATCTGTTAGTTACAGTATTTCCCTCTTTAGTTTTTGGCTGTTTGTTGCTCAGAGTGGGGGTATTGAATCTCCCACTATCAATGTGTGAGGGTCAATGTGTGATTTAATCTTTAGTAATGTTTCTTTTACATATGTGTGTGCCCTTGCATTTGGGAAACAGATGTTCAGAATGGAAATATTATCTTGGTGGATTTTTCCTTTGATGAGTATGAAGTCTCCTTTACATATCTTTTTTTATTAATTTTGGTTTGAAGTCTATTTTGTGAGATATTAGAATGGTTACACTAGCTTGCTTCTTAAGTCCATTTGCTTAGAAAAGTTTTTTTTTTCAACCCTTTAGTCTGGGATAATATCTTTCTTTGATGTTGAAGTGTGTTTCTTGAATTCAACAGAAGGATGGATCCTGTTTTTGCATACGTTCTGTTAGTCCTTGTCTTATTATTGGGGAATTGAGTCCATTGATATTGATATTGAGAGATATCAATGACCAATGATTGTTTATTTCTGTTACTTTGTTGTTGGTGGTGGTAGTGGTGGTGATGGTGCTGGTAGTGTGTGTGTGTGTGTGTGTGTGTGTGTGTGTGTGTGTGTTTATGTGTGTTTCTCTTTTTTTAGCTTTGCTGGTGTGAGATTATTTATTATTTATTTCCTGTGTTTTCATGGTTGTAGTTGCCCTCCTTGGGTTGGAATTTTTCTTCTAGTCCCTTTGGTAGGACTGAATTTGTAGACAGATATTGTTTAAATTTTACTTTATCATGGAATATCTTGTTTTCTCCATCTATGGTGATTGAAAGTTTTGCTGGGTATAGTAGTCTGGACTCACATCTGTGGTCTCTTAGAGTCTGTAGGACATCTGTTCAGACCCTTCTGGATTTAGAGTCTTCAATGAGTAGTTGAGTGTAGTTATATTAGGTCTCCCTTTATATGTTACTTACTCTTTTTCCCTTGCAGCTTTTAATATTATTTCTTTGTTCTTTATGTTTAGAGTTTTGAGTATGTGGTAAGGGGACTTTCTTTTCTGTCCAATATATGTGATGTTCTTTATGCTTCTTTTACCTTCATAGGCTGTCTTTCTTTAGGTTGGGAAAATTTTCTTCTATGATTTATTGAATATATATTGAAAATATACTTTCTGGGCTTTTGAGCATGGATTCTTCACAATCTTATATTGCTATTATTCTTAGGTTTGGTCTTTTCATAGTGTCCCAGATTTCCTGGATGCTTTATGTCAGGAATTTTTTAGATTTAACATTTTCTTTGACAAATACGTCCATTTCTTCTATCATATCTACAACACCTGAAATTCTCTCTTCTACCTCTTCTATTCTGTTGGTGAAACTTGTTTCTGTGGCTCCTGTTAACTTACCCAGACTTTCATTTCCAGAATTCCCTCAATTCATGCAAGAAAGCTTTTATTCTAATTTTCATGACTTGAATGTTTTATTAACTTCCTTCAACTCTTTGTTTGTTTGTTTGTTTGTTTGCTTTCTTTAAGGGATTTATTAATTTCATCCAAATTTTTGTTTGTCTTTTCCTTGATTTCTTTAAGGAATTTATTCATCTTCTCTTTAAGGACTTCTACCATCTGTATAAAGTTGGTTTTAAGGTTATTTTTTGTGCTTTGGCTATGTTGGAATATTCAGGGCTTGCTTTGTAGGATAGCTAGGCTCTGTTGGTGACATATTGTCCTTGCTATTGTCAATTGTATTTTTACACTGTTGTCTGGAGATCTGTGTTTGGATGATTTAAGGTCTAGGTGCCAATTCTGAGTTTGTCTTTGTTGGATGGGTGTTTTATTCCTTGGTTTCTGTTTCCTCTCTGTTTTTCTGGCCGTTGTGGCCTTTGGTCATGCAGGTGGTCTCTGCCTCAGGTTGAAGCTGGGACACAGCAATGAGGAGGGGGCATAGAGTGTGGCAGCACCAAGACAGTTGGGGAGGTCTTCAGGTGGGGGCCTACCTGAAATTTTGGTGGCTGGAGTTTATCTTAACTCTTATGCATAGATCTATGATCCATTTTGAGGTTTTTGTTTTGTTTTGATTTTTGCCTGCTTTAGGTCAATTTTGTTGTTGTTTTACATGATTTTTTTCATCTGTGTGTGTCATTGTTCTAGCACCATGAATTGAAAGGACGGTTTTTTGTTTGTTTGTTTGTTTGTTATATTTTTTGGTTTTCTGAGACAGAGTTTCTCTGGGAACAGCCCTCGATGTCATGGAACTAGAACTCACTCTGTAGACCAGGTTGGCCTTGAACTCCCAGAGATCCACCTGCTTATGCCTGCTGAGTAATGGGACTAAAGGTGTACTCCATCATGCCCAGCTGAAAAGACTTATCTCCACTGAAATATACTGCTACTTTTACTGAAAATCAATTAAACACAAATATGAAGGCTTATATATGAACATCAATTCTGTTCTATTGGTCTATCTGCCTACCCTTTTGCCAGCACCACACTATCTTGATTATTCTAGCTTTGTGGTGGCTTTGAAATCCTCCATCTTTGTCACTCTTTTCATGATTGCTTTGTTGTTCTACAGCCTTTTCATTTCTACACAAATGTTTGGACCAATTTGTCAATTTCTAGAAAAGATTTTGCTGGACATTTGATACAGATAGAATCCACAGATCAATAGAGAGAGAACTCTTATGTGTTAGCTTTCCTGTGACAGAAATGGTTTGAAGGAGGAAAAATGTCTTTGGGGTCACTATTGCAGAGCTATCAGCCCATCATAGTGAGGGGGGCATAGTAGAAAAAGCCATTCCTATCAGGGTCAGAAAAGGTCAAGGAAGGGATTGAGAACAAGATACCTGTAGTGACCTGCTTCTAGTGACCTACTTCCCGCTAGGGCCTGCCCCCTTCAGTTTCTATCACCTAGCCAAATAATGCTACCAGCAGAGAACCAAAGATTTAACACATGAGCTTATGTGTGTATTGGGGGGAGCGGCTACATTTCTTTTCAATCCATAATTACATGTTAATAATGTCTTCCAGGCAATAAATGTTGAATATATTTAGATCTTATTTAATATTTCTCACCAATGTTGTGCAAATTTTAGTAAAAATCTTACTCTATTTTTACAAGTTTATTTCTAAGTTTTTATTCTTTAAATTTATACTACTACTACTACTACTAATTATTATTATTATTATTATTATTATTATTATTATCATCATCATCATGTCTGATGTATATGGGGGCACACATGAGCCATTGTGTCAGTTTAGAGGTCAGAGAATGCCTTTGTGTGTTAATTTCTCTCCTTCCACATTTTCATGGGTTCTAGAGATCAAACTCAGCCTGGCAAGCACTTTTACCCACTGATCCATCTTACTGCCCCCTATGCTTCTCTTCTTGTGTATGCTATTACTTGTGATGGTATTGTGTTCTCCAAATTATTGTGTACCCTAATAAACTTATCTGGGGTCAGAGAACAGAAAAGCCACTAGATACTTAGGAGAGGCAGTGGTAGCACATGCCTGTAATCCTAGCATTCCAGAGGCAGAAATCCATCTGTTCAAGGATACAGCCAAGCATGGTGACTCATGCCTTTAATCCCAGAAAGCGAGCCTTTAATCCCAGGGAGTGATGGTAGAAAGCAGAAAGGTATATAAGGCGTGAGGACCAGAAACTAGAAGCATTTGGCTGGTTAAGCATTGGCTGGTTAAGCTTTTAGGTTTTGAGCAGCACAGTTCAGCTGAGAGCCATTTGGATATGAGGACACAGAGGCTTCTAGTCTGAAAAAACAAGATCAGCTGAGAAGTTGGCCAGGTGAGGTTAGCTGTGGCTTGTTCTGTATCTCTGATCTTCCAGTGTTTACCCCAATACCTGCCCCAGGTTTGATTTTATTAATAAGAACTTTTAAGATTCATGCTACAATTACTAATGAGAATTTCTTTGTTTTAGACTGCCCATTACTAGCATATATAAATATACTTCTGCACATTTTTGATGTGTGTGTGTATACACATGCACATTTATGTTTACAAATGTGTGTGATCTTTGTGTGCAGATATATGCTCTTGTGTGTGCTCCTGTGGAGACCAGAGTTGGATGTCTTATGTTATCTATAACTTTCTACTTCATTTTCTTTTTTTTTTTTGAAATAGGGGTTTCTGACTGAACCTGGTGTTCACCAGTTGACTGGCTCAAAAGTAAACCCTCAAGATCTTTGTCTCCACCTCTCCAGTACTAGGATTACAGGTGCATATTGGATGCCTAGCTTTTTATATGAGTGCTGGGATCTGAACTCAGGTCCTCATGCTTCTACAGCAAGCACTCTATCCACTGAATTGTAGCCTCAACCAATTTCTGTGCATGTTTAAAAATATCTTAAAACCCCCTGGGGTTCTTTTATTAGTTCGACTAGGTTTTTGTTGTGTTGAGGTTTCTCAGGGTTTTCTATATACATGCTTGTTATGGGATCTGTGAAAGGAGGCAGATTTTCCTTTTCCTTTCCAACCAGAATGCCTTTTACTTCTTCTGCTTGATTGCAATAATTAGACCTCCAGTACAATGTGGAACACAACTGGAATGATGAGACATAACTGTCTTGTTTCTGACTTTGGGAAAAAACATGGCAATTTTCACCATTAAGCATAAAAATAAGCAGCAGCAACAACAACAACAACACACACACAACACACACACACACACACACTGACCTCTGGCCCTAGTTCCTGGCATTGCCTTCCTAAAATCTTTATAATTTACTAAGTGATTGGAATGTCTGACACAGAGCTCCTAAATCCCTTGGAATCTCCAGGGTGATAACCTTTTTTGTTCTATTGAGACATCTCTTGGGCTCTATCCTAGACAGAGTCAGGAAAGGGGTTGGTTGCCAGGGGAACCAACCATGTGATTAAAGACTTGGAACACTTTCAGTCCCACCCCACCCCCAATCCCCAAGGAAGTTAGAAGAGCTGAAGGTTGAGTTGATCACCAGTGACCAAGGATGTAATCAATTGTAATTACATAATGAAGCTTCCAAAATTTCCAGGACAGGGTTCAGAGAGCCTTTTTCAGGATGACTGGGTTTACCGTAGGTACCTGATATGGCATGATGCTTCTGTGTCCCTTCTCACATGTCTTTCACTTAGCATCACTTCCATCTGGCATCACATCCATCAGTATCCTTTGTAATAGCCTTTATAATACATGAGGAAGCATGACTTTAAGCATGAGTTTAAAATGTTTCCCCAAAGTCTGTGAACCACTTTAGCAAATTAATGGAATATGAAGAGGGAATTATGGGAATCTCAGTTTCTATCCAGTTGGTTAGAAACACAAGTCACAAACTAAGATTTTTTTATTGGCATCCAATATGTGTGTTGGGGGTAGTGTTACGTTACTGAGTTCTCAGCTTATAGGCTCTGATGTTATCTCTAAGCAAGAGAAAATGTAATTGAATTACAGGGCTCTTAGTTGATGTCTACTGGGGAATGGCTTGGTGGTATGTGAGGATACCCACCCCCAGACACATGGCAGATGTCAGTACTTTGAGTGTTACATGAGAATAAGAAAAACACTGTTTTCTTTTGTTTACTTTTGATTTTCTATTACTAGTTTGTTGAACTGTGTGTTTTTTTTTTTAAATCAGGAATAAATGTTGGATGTGGCCAAGTGCTTTTCTGTGTCTACTGAGATAGTTATGTATGTTTTGTCTTTTATTCTACTCATATGATACATTACTTAATTTGATAATAATTAACCAAACTTGTACTCCTGAAAGAAATCCCATTTTTCTTTTCCTTAGTGTGTATGTGTGTTGATAAATAATTTTTTCAAAGATGTTTGTGTTTATATAAAGCATATGGTTTCGTCTATAAAGAATATTGGTATAGTTTTCTTTCCTTGTAATGCATTGTCTTATTTTGCTGTTAAGGTGCATTAGTTACTTTTCTCATTGGTGTGACAAAACACCTAATAAGAAGCAGCTTGAGGAAGGAAGAATTTATTTTGGTTCATGGTTTGAGGATTGGTACAGAAGGCATGACAGTGGGAGCACAAAGTGACTGGTCATGTTGCATCTGCAGTCAAGACCAGTGAGGTAGGTGGCTCCGTGGACAAAGATACTTGCCTTCAAGGCTAATAGCCTGAGTTTGATTGCTGGAACCCATATAGTGGAAAGAGAGACCCAACTGCCACAAGTTGTCATCACTCTCTCTCTCTCACACACACACACACACACAGAGAGAGAGAGAGAGAGAGAGAGAGAGAGAGAGAGAGAGA
>CABHPP010101826.1:0-21365 GCA_902168425.1 Peromyscus attwateri | reverse complement strand
AGGCAGAGTGCAGGGGACAGGACTGTGTGCCACCACCCCAGCAGGTTCCCAGGCAGAGTGCAGGGGACAGGACTGTGTGCCACCACCCCAGCAGGTTTCCAGACAGTGCAGGGGACAGGACTGTGTGCCACCGCCCCAGCAGGGTGGCCTTGCCAAGTTACTTTATGGCTCTTGTCCTCAGTTTGCCTACCTGTAGCATGCAGTGGGTAGAAGTAGATGTAGTAGATGATAAAGGTAAAGAATGCCAAGCAATGAGCCAGGTATGGAGTGCATTCCTATAATCCTACCCACTGAAGAACAGAGGCAGGGGAGTCAGGTATGGAGTGCATTCCTATAATCCTACCCACTGAAGAACAGAGGCAGGGGAGTCAGGTATGGAGCGCATTCCTATAGTCCTACCTACTGAAGATACTGAGGCAGGGGAGTCAGGTATGGAGCGCATTCCGATAATCCTACCTACTGAAGAACAGAGGCAGGGGGACCACGAGTCTGAGGCCTGCCTGAGCAGCTCAGTGGGAACTAATCTCAAAAAGGATGAGAAAGCACCACAGAATGCTGACACCCAATGTAAAAGGTGACAGCTACTCTATTAACCCTTTCATCAAGGGCCGATGAGGTGGTTCAGCGGGGAAAGTCTGGTGGTACAAACTGGGTGACCTGAGTTGATCCCTGGAACCCAAGAAAAAGTGGAAGGAGAGCCGGGCGGTGGTGGCACACGCCTTTAATCCCAGCACTTGGGAGGCAGAGCCAGGTGGATCTCTGTGAGTTCGAGGACAGCCAGACTGTTACACAGAGAAACCCTGTCTTGAAAAACAAACAACAAAGTGGAAGGAGAGACCCGATCACATGAAGTTGTCTTCTGACCCCCATACAGGCACGGTTGCATGTGTGTCCTTTCATGTGCCCCCACATCATGTACACACATACAATAATGACAAATAAATTTAAAGCAAAACTTCCTTCAGCTGAGTATAATATAAATACTTTATCATGACTCACTGCTGTGCATGTACTCACTGCTGGGCTGAAAGCTCCAAGGGTGGGGACTTCTTAGGGCCATCTGAGTCCCTGGTTTCTAGCACAGAGCAAACATGAACTACTTGTGATTGACACGACTGGCTTGTCAGATGTGAAGCGCAGGAAAAAGGAAGGCAGAAGAGACACTCGGAGTTCTTATGACAAAGCAGGATTTAGGGGAAACAGTAGGCGGTGTTCCCAGAGCAGGGCTACTGAGCTGGGCTCTGAAGGCTCAGTCAACAAATGCCTAAGGAACAGGGTCTGTTTCCTATAAAGAACCTCATAAACTGGGCCTGGGGGTGCGGGGAGGGAAGGCCTGTAACTGCAGCTCTTCTAGAGTCTGGGCAGAAGGATCCCAAGTTCAAGGGCTGTTTGTGCTACCACAGCAAGTTCTAGGCCCTCCTCAGCAACTTAATAAGAGTCTGTCTGAGAACAAAAAATAAAATAGGCTTAGAGTGTGGCTCAGGGGGAAAGTATTTGCCTAGCATGAGGGAGGCTAATGGAGTCAGTCCCAAACACTGCAGCAGCTGCAGCAGCAGCAGCAGCAGCAGCAGAGAATGAGGAAGTAAACAGGGCTAGAGACGACACAAAGGTTAAGGGTGTACACTGCTCTTGCAGAAGACCCCAGTTCTGTTCCCAGCACCTGGGTGACTCCCAACCTCTTCTAACTCCACCTCCAAAGGATCTGATGTCCTCTTCTGACCTCTATGGGCAAGTGCACGCGTGCACACACTTAAAAATAAATATATAAAAAAAGAAAAAGAACAGAGTGGAGCATGGTGGCGCATCCCTTTAATCCCAGCAGAGGCAGAGGCAGGCAGATCTCTGAGTTCGAGACCAGCCTGGTCCACAGAGTGAGTTCCAGGACAGCCAGGGCTACACAGAGACCCTGTCTTGAAAAAATTCAAAACAAAAAATGTGAACTAAAGGCTGGAGGGAGCAGCTCAGGGTTCATGTCTGTCCAGGATAAACAAAGCCCTGGGGCTGATCTCCAGCACCTTGAGGGGAAAGGAAGGAAGGAAGAGAGGGAGGGAGGCAGGGAGGGAAGGGGAGGGGGGAAGGGAGGGAGAGAAGAGGCCGATGATAATGTTCTTCACTCAGTTGGGCGTCACACGCTCATGAGTCACTGTACAATACACTGTCCAGCACAGAGAAAGGAGCACATTTGGTGACACTGGGATGTGAGGAGCAGGGTTCCCGTCTTCAGGTATCTCTTCTCATTTCCTATACACCCTGATCCTTTCCTGATAGATAATGAAAAGGATCAGAGAAGTGGGGTGACCAAGGCTACAGAACTGGGAAGGGCTGCCATAATTAGAATTCAGGTCTCCTAATTGCCGGTTCTTTGAGCTCCACGAAATCTAAGCCTGTCAGGATCAACAGAACAAGAATTCAAGTCTGCCATATGCCTCCCCCACATAAACAGTCAGAAATAAATCTGCTCCCAGTACCTGGGCAGGAACCATCCCCATGCCCAGAAAAGCCAGTCTCTCTCTCTCTCTGTGCCTCTCCCCAGCATTTCCATACAGCATCTGTCTCCTGTTCTAATCCTACATCAGATCAGTCTTTCTAGTTGTGGGGGAAGGGAGGACACATAGGGTCCCACCTCTAGGAATAGCAAGTCTATATAATAAAACGGCTAAAAATCTACCTGAAAACACAACAGCAATGCTGAGCTGCCTGGGCCAGGAAAAGAAGGCTGAGCCAGGGAGCCAAGAGGCAGTTCCGGCCTGGACAAAGTGCCCTGATAACCCTGAGCCCCAGTGTCTTCCAGCCTTCCCACCCACGGAGCTCACCACAGATTGGCCGCCTTCCGTGTGTCAAGTCAGAGTTGGGGCTGGACACAGAAGCACCTGCACACCGTGATGCGCCAGAACAGAGAGATGGGCTACAGCAAGCGCGAGAGCCAACAACCCCGGAGGAACCCAAGGGGATGAAGCCAGGAGTCATCTCTGGGAGGCCTGCTGGGAGAGGCTGTTCTAGATGTAGATTTCTGTGACCAGCCGTAAAGAGTTGTGCAGTTCTCAGCCGGGCGGTGGTGGCGCACGCCTTTAATCCCAGCACTCCGAGGCAGAGCCAGGAGGATCTCTGTGAGTTCGAGGCCAGCCTGGACTACCAAGTGAAAGGTGCAAAGCTACACAGAGAAACCCTGTCTCGAGAAACAAACAAACAAAACAAAACAAAAATAAAAACAGGGAAAGAGTTGTGCAGTTCTCCCCCTCATTTAGAGACCCAGACCAGGCTGGCTGCCCAACTCCCTAAGCTCTACCCCGGCATCTACAAAGTGGGAGGAAGAACCGACTCCCAAAAGCTGACCTTTGACCTACACGCATCTCCTCTCTTATTTATTTGTTTGTTTGTTTGTTTGTTTATTTATTTATTTAGGTTTTTCGAGTCATTTGTTTTAAAGACAGGATTAGCTATGTAACCCAGGCTGGCCTCAAACTTACAGCAATCCCCCTGCCTCCTAATTCGGCCTCAGATTAAAGAAGTGAGCCTTTGTTTTTCTGGTGTCTTCACTCAGGTTCTACCTCACCACCCCCTCTTTCCGGATGACAGAAGTTTCCCAGTCCTGCTTCTGTGTATACAGTGAGGAACTCTTCAACTTCTACCCACTTCCCAGCCAGGCATCACCTCCTCTAGGAAGCCCTCCCTGCACACTTCAGACTGAGCCTGCTGTTTCTCCAAACTGAACATGCTCTGGACACTCTACATTAGAGCCCATCTGTTGGGCTCCCCAGTACAGCCCGGTCCCCAAAAGGCTGACACTGGTGAAGCTAGGGTTCAGGGGGCAGTGGGAGCTTCCTGAAAGTCATCAGACCCCTCTCAAAGAAGGGGAGGAGAGTACGGACAAACGAGCAGACAGCAAGACCTCTGACGCCTTCGGAGGCTCCGAGGCCGGGCAGTGCAAAGGATGTTGGCCCACAGGCCTGAGACACTCGGGCTGAAGCATGCAGAGCGGACACTGCAGGCCTCCGAGGGTCCCCCCTGACCTTCAGGCTGCACCCCCACCTATATGGACTGCAGCCAAGTCCTACTGTCACCAGCCTTCACCCTGTGGCTAAAGAACACCTCAGTGAACTCAAACCATCGAATCCCCCTCCCCGCTCTAAGCCACAGCACGTCTGGTGTCCCTCCATGAAGCCACAGTCAATGAATTCCCCTCGCAGTGAGCACGCGATGACTCACACAGGGTGAAGGGAAGGACAGGGACCAGGACAGCAGGAAACAGTGTGTGTTGACAAGAGACAGAACTGGCAGCCACAGCACTGGCAGGAGAGGCCTCCAGCAGCGAGTACAGTCGCTACCTGGAAGGGAGACCGGGGCTGTGTGGGGCAGGTCAGTGGGATCTCGGGTTCACGAGTCTCAGCGGTAGTAGGGACCATGTGACACACATTGATTTCTGTCCATTTTCTTAAAATGGACATGGACCACTCTGGTGATTAATTTTGGTTTTTTTGAGACAGAGTCTCTCTGTGTAGCCCTGGCTGTCCTGGAACTCACTCTGTAGACCAGGCTGGCCTCAAACTCGAGATCCACCTGCCTCTGCCTCCCTGCTTGCTTTGGTGATTTTAAGCAGGCCCATGCTAATTTAAGAATATTTGCTAGTACTACGTCCTTTCGCCAGTGCTAAGTGCTTTTAGAAGGCAATCTCTCCCTGAGTCTCCTTTTCTCTATACCACCAGCCCAGCCCCATTGCTAAGTTGACTTTGGAGACTCTCTTTTCTGCTTCTCTAGTTGTTTTGTTTTATTTTCAAGTGCTAAGAACAGATTCTAAGGCCTTCTAGCATGCTATGCAAGGACTCTACCAGAGTCATATTTTTCATACATTAGTTAAAACAATAAATTTAAGTTTGAAAATTAAGTTTAAAGGGCTAGAGAAATGGCTCAGCAGTTAAGAACACTTGCTGCTCTTACAGAGGACCTGGGTTCAGTTCCCAGCACCCATATCCGGTAACTCATAACCAACCCCCTCTAATTCCAGCTCCAAAGGATCCAGTATCCTCTTCTGGCAGCTGCAGGCATCTGCGTGCACATAGTGAACACACACATACATCCAGGCACACTCACATATACATAAAATAAATATTTATTAGAAACAAAACAAAACAGTCAGGTGCAGAGGTACATGCCTTTAATCCCAGCACTCGGGAAGCAGAGGCAGGTGGATCTCTGAGTTTGTGGTCAGCCTGGTCTACAGAGCGAGTTCCAGGACATCCAGGGCTACATAGTGAGAACCTTAATCCCAACTCCAGGGGAATCCCACACCTTCTTCTGGCCTCCTCAGGTACTGCATTCATGTACACATACTCACACACAAATAAAAACTAAGACTAAAATATTTTACAATGAAAAAATAAAATAAAACTATGTGCAAGTGGTTGACTGTTCTCTGGGGACTTTGACACAAAGCCTCACCTTCTTGTCTCAGCCCTAAAGAGTTGTGCGGCTCTCCCCCTCATTTGAGACCCAGACCGGGCTGGCTGCCAACTACCTAAGCTCCACCCCTGGCACCTACAAAGTAGGAGGGGAGAACCGACTCCCAAAAGCTGACCTTTGACCACTACACATGCACCATGGAACACGTGCCTTCCCCACAGAAAAAGATCTTAAACATAATTTTTTTTTTAATGATCATAAAGAGATTGGGTATGAGTCAGGTGGTGATAGCGCACACTTTTACTCCCAGCAGAGACTGGGAGGCAGAGGCAGGTGGATCTCTGTGAGTTCGAGGCCAGCCTGGACTACACAGAGAAACCTTTCTCAAAAGAACCACACAGGCATAAAAGAGAGAGACTGGGTGTGATGGAGCATGCCTGTAATCCATCACTTTGTAGGCATGAGCTTAAGGCCAGTCTGGGCTCCATAGTAAGTCTCAAGTAGGTCTGTAACAAACCAACAAATGACACATAGGGAAAGGGCTAGAGTACTGCCCCAAGGACACACAGCCAAGCCTACAGTGTCTGGGGCATCTTATGCAGAAGGACCCTGGTCCTTCCTCCTTTCATACTCTGACTTATGGAGTCGCTTTACTGTAAATAGACAGCCATACCTAAGCCATAACAACAGAGCAGTTCCTCACAATGGCAGGCATTAGAGTGAAAGGTGGTTTCCTGTGCTCTGGTAACCTCTGCCGAGAGCCTCAAACAGGCCCTGCCTGTGTCGCTGGCAGTACCACCGGGCAGCCTTGGTGTCTGGTTTCAATGTACCTTCACCCCATGGCACCACTGGCACTGGAAAAATCTAAATGACATTCCTGGCAGGGCAAGCTCTCTTGGCCCCCCAGCTTTCAACCTGGGGGTGAGAAAGGGGTGACCACAGAATGCTGGAGCTTACAAGAAACCTGGAAGTGACCCAGTGTCCGCTCACTGTGTCTTCCTTTCATTCCTGCTGGCCCGGTGTGTGGCTGCCCGGCTGGGTTCTTGCTCCCACACCCACTCCATTGCTGGCCTAGCCTGGCCTGGGCAGCGGTAGTGGAGCTTCACAGGCTACTGTGCCTCGTGTCTGAGGTGTGCCCGGGCCTATGGAGAAACAATGCTCTCATGTTTCAGAAACTTCCAATGCTTCTGTTGCTAGAAATTGTAGAGCTGTGAGAATGCTAGGTTTTCTTTTCTTTTTGGTGGGGCAAGATACAGTCTGCAAAATGCAGACACAAGACAGAACTGAAGTGGAGCACATCAAATACCTGTGGTTCCTGAGCGACTCTCCCAGCCTGAGGCCCGTCTCATTCTGCAGCATCAGAAAGAGTTCAATGCATTGTGTGGGACCCGCTACATGGGACCTGCACTTGAGCACAGATGTGGCAAGGTGGCATGAAGGAGTGGCAAGAGGAAGGCAGCACAAAGAGAAGCCTACAGTTCTCAGGAAAACTCCCCTGCAGAAAGTGAGTCACGGTGTCCCATTTTCAGCTGCCACAGAGGAGGGCACAGGCTTACAAGCAACCAGGCTTAGGGGCCGCCGGCTTGTCAGGGAGAAAGAACAGCAGCCCCTGGGAGGCAACAGGCCCTCTGTCCCTCAAAGCTCATTTGCATATAGGATTTGTTCTGGGCTGTGTGTCTTCTGTGATAGAGAACGGGTACCCACCTGCTGGGAAATTGCTATCTCACAACCTGAGCACTTTGGTAACCTCTCAGAGGGCCATAAAGATATTGGCGAGAGCTGGTGCAGGCTTGACCTTGAGAAGCTGAGGCAAGCTGGGCCTGCCTGGGCGACGAAGTAAATCCAAGGCTACCCTGGGCAACTTATAGAGACACTAGCGGGGGGGGGGGTGGGGTGGGGAACAGTTGAAAATGGCCTGAGGCCATAGTCAATGGTAAGGAAGCACTTCCCTACCTCAGGCAGGACCACGGGTTTAATCTTCAGTACTCTAAAGAGGGGGGATGGGGAGAGGAGGAGAAGGAAGAGGAGGAAAAGGAACAACGGGGGGGGGGGGGGGGAGGCGGCGGTATCAGTGACGAGGATGACTGAGAGGGCAGAGCTGAGGTGGGGGCTCTGGAGGAATGGGTCAGATGCACAGGTGGACCTGTAGAGCGGCAAGGAGGCAGGAGCTGGGAGCTGAGGCTGCTGGCTCTTCCTTTCAGACCTGTGACTTCTTAGACCCCTTCACTACCTCCTCTGCTAACTGGTCCAAGCCACCATGATTGCTGGGACCACTGCAGCAGTATCCATCAGTCTCCTTCATCCGCTGCAGTACCTGGGGCTCTTCCTATGCCAGCCAAGGGGGAACCACCTTTAAAAGGTAAGGTGGAGGGGCAGAGACAGGCGGATCTCTGAGTTTGAGACCAGCCTGTGTCTACATAGTCATTTCCAGGCCAGCCAGGACTACATAGTAAGACCCTGTCTCAAACAAACAACACCAAATGAATGACACACTTTTGAAAGGAAGATACTAATGCCAGGCACTGGTGGTGCACCCTTTTAATCCCAGCACTCAGGAGGCAGAGGCAAGTGACTTTCTAGGTTCGAGGCCAGCCTGGTCTATGGAGGGAGTTCCAGGACAGCCAAGGGTACACAGAGAAACTGTCAAAAAAAAAAAAAAAAAAAAAAAGGGAGAGACAAAACCCTCCAGACACTTTGCCCCACGTCAAATCCCCCAACCCCCAGCGCTCCTGACCATCTTGCTTCATCCTGAATCCCACCTTAGAGCCTCTGCACTTATCCCTCTGATTCTGCATGGATGGACAGCGTTTTCTCTCCTTCCCTGCAGGTCCTCACCTCCTCCGGAAGGTCCTTCTCCAACCTCATGCTTTCACTATGTCTGTGGTGCCCATCACTTCCTGATAGCACATGTGCTTACCAGTATGTCCTTTGCCCAGAACGTGAGTGGCATAGTAGGTTCTTGTCTACTCTCACTGTCCTGCTCCTGGCACCTAGACTAGTGCCTGGCACACAGTCAGTCTACAACTGATGGCTGACCTATGAATGATTATCTCTCGCTTTATCACTGTTCCAGGTGACTTTTTTTTTTTTTTGGTTTTTTGGAGACAGGGTTTCTCCGTGTAGCTTTGTGCCTTTCCTGGAACTCACTTGGTAGCCCAGGCTGGCCTCGAACTCACAGAGATCCGCCTGGCTCTGCCTCCCGAGTGCTGGGATTAAAGGCGTGTGCCACCACCGCCCGGCCTCCAGGTGACTCTTAAGATTACATGAAACCATAGATAGGAATGCACTGCCAGGGTGGGTCACCTTGTTCTGGGAAGCCCCACAGAGACAGACACACAGCCCTCTATTGAAAGTCTGATCACATTGAATGGAAGACTGAGTTGTTTCCCCTTGGGACCATAAGCAAGTTCCTTACTCCAAACAAGGACTGATCATGTCCTTTTACTTTTGACTCTCAATCACCAAGCCCAGAGCCTGACACATGATGATAAGGATCAAACCTGGCTGCTGAGCCTACATGATCACTTAAGGACCAGACTGCCGTGTCCTGTCCAGCAACTGGCCCTGTGAACTGAACTCGAGCGGAACTGGCTTTCCTGGTGAGATCTGGGGAGGCACCTGCTGAGGCAGAATGGAGAGGAGCAGAGTGCTGGCTCAGGCAGGGTATTTCTATGGGGAAGAAGTGACAAGAAAGATGAGCACCGAGCACTCCTTTCTCGGGTTCTCCTAAGAAGTCTAGACAGTGGATAGCAGATGAAGAAAGACAACTTCAGAGAGGTCCACAGACTCACCCCAAATAACCCAGGTGCCACCATAGACAAAAGTCCTACCTGTTAGGAGTGCTGACTCCCAGTCCAGTGCTCACCCAGGGCTAGATGGTATATAACATTATACGTTTCTTTTGTAAGCAGGGTCTTAATTAATCCACTGAGTCAAGACAAGCTGCAGGGCTCCAACCACCCAGGCTCGCACCCTGGAACACAGGAAAGCTGCCTGGCCGCAGTCGAGAAGTCTTGGCTCCAGGGAGAATAGTAATGGCCCCTGCGTGATACCAGGAGAGTGGGAAGACCCACTCTCCCACATGCCTCGAGAGACTAGAAAGCTACATTCAGAGGAGAAAGGGACAGAGCCAGGCCCAGAGCAGGCCCACACTACCTACACCCTGGGCGCTTTGATCAAGCCCTTGCCTCTCTAAGCCTGTTTCTTCCTCTCAGGCTTAAGCAACGTCTGTGGCTCAGGGCAGTGGAGGAAAGAAGAACATGAACTGCACATCGACCAATGTTCTGCTTTCCGGCAGATGATGGGTAGAAAACAGCATTCACGATGGGGCAGGGGTGCCAAGAGGCGTGAGTGTTCTGAGAGGAAAGGGACGTCTGCCCTGCACAGTTCGGCCTCCTTTCAGCCTGCTGTGACTGTCACTGGCCCTGACTTGGGCTCAACAGGAGCACGGCATGGGTGTGGAAGCAGAGGGGCTGGGTCTTCTGCTGGAACAGAGGTCATGTATTGCCTGGCACCTCTGAAACTGAGGCCAGCTCCATGGCGAGCCCTGGAGAGGCAAGGACTCAAGGGCCAATGAAACAGCTTACCCTGGGGCAGCTCCTCTAGAGCTGGATGGCCAGCATTCCGGGGCCAGGGACAGGACCCACGTGCCAGGCGCCAGGGGCTAGTGAAGACGGCTGAGGAGACATCAGGAAGGACAGGTAGTCAGCCAGCTCAGACTTTCAACCCCAATTCAGTGGCAGACCAATCAGGGAGGCTCCATCGTTAAGAGGACAATCCCCTGCCACTGAAGCCATGTCATTATGCCAGGTACTTAACCTCTAACTCGGTTCTTCATCTGGGTACACAGATGAAGTAGAACTCAAGCATTTCCATCTGAAAGGGCCACTCCAAGCAGTCAAGGAGCTGAAAATAGTCAGCTAAGGGCACCATCCCATCTCTGCGCACCCCACCTCTAGCCCTAAAATAGCCCTCCAAGCATCAGGATATGGCTACCAGAGAAGCCAGAGGCTAGGAGAACTGGGCCCACTCACAGGTAGCACAGCATAAACACCCAGTCCCTGTCAGTTTTTTTAGGCTAAGCCTGGCTGCAAGAGTCACAGAGGGCATGTAAGGAGGCTGCAGGAAGCAAAACCCTGGAGCCCGCAAGGACCCACCAGCTCCCTGTAACCTATAGAATCACAAAGCTTTCTTATAGAGACCAGGCCTGGAGGTCACAAGAGCTGTAGACGAACTAGGCTCTGCACAGGCTGTACTCTCCTGGACAGATGAAGGATCCCTGAATCCTGGCAGCAGAGTCCCTGTAGGCGGTTGTGGCTAGAGCATGGGTCCACAGGCCATGTTCTAAAAACCTTCCCCACATAAGCTCCCGAATGGTGGTAGACATGGGTCGGGGGGCATGCTGGGAGGGCCTTTCCCTCTCCCTTCTCCCCCAACATTGGGGGCAGTTTGTCATTCAGGCCTCTAGGAGGAGTAAATGGACTGAGTGGCTAGGAAAGCTGAGCATGCCCAGAGAAGGCTGCCCTATGCAGGACACTGCAGAGAAATGAGGAAACGCAGGTCAGAGGCCCTGGTCCCCAAACCAGAGGGTCCAGGACCTGAGGTCTTGGGGGAGAGAAGCATCAAGACACTTGAGGAAATTAGAGGAGGCCGTCAACCCAATTAACCTCTGCTCCAGGGATGCAAACTAAGCCCCACAGGGACAGGGACTGGGCCAAGGTCATGGAGGGAAGTGACAGCAAAGCTCGGATACACACTCAGGACGGTCTGCGTAGGAACTGGTCCTCATGAGAACGTGCTGCCAACCCCATGAATCACATCCACTGTTTTAACCGTCTTTTCCTGAGCACGTCACCTTGTCTGCTTTAACTGCGAGCTTCTTCTGCAGCCCTCTGACATATCACCCTCCTCATCAGCAGCTGCAGGAACTCGAAGGTGACAAGTGTTTTGTTTGGTTTTGTTGTTGTTCTTTTAAGACAACGTCTCTCTCTATAGTACTGGCTGTCCTGGAACTCACTCTGTAGATCAGGCTGGTCTCAAAGTCAGAGATTTTGAGATTTGCTGGGATTAAAAGTGTGTGCCATCACAGGTCAGCCAAGTGAGGAGTTTTAACCTGGTCATCTGCCTGGTCTTTTGACTCAGTCTCTAGCCATGCTGCCTGAAAAGCTGGGCTCTGGTTTTCGATCCTGCTTGGGAACAAACAGGAAGTGTGGGAAGCAAGAGCGGGAGCTGACTGCCAGCTTCTCTGTCTCCTGTGGGATCTCAGGCGGACCACTCGCCCACTCGAAACCGCTGGCCCTCTAAGCCCACAGCAAAGCAGACAAACCCTGGGGAGGGAGAGGCAAGAGGATCCAGACAGCGAGGAATGGAGCCCTGCGGGTCCAGCCTGAAGGCAGGCCTCTGCTTAATGACTGCAGGCACTGACTTTTGGGGGAGGGGGACACGGCAGTGTACCCTCTAGCCACAGACTGACACCAAAAGGCAGAACTACCAGTAAGCCTCCAGCTTTCTCATTTAGCCTCAGCAGGGCCATGAGGCAGGCACTACTGTTTCCCCTTTCCAGCAGACCCAGAGCTTAGGAATTTGCTCAAACGACACAGGCAGGAAGCAACCAAACTAGGACCGGATCCCAGGGCTGCTTGACTGCAGAGGCCAAGCTCTGCCATCATGCCAGGCCTGGTAACTGTTTCCTGCTGATGCTCTCTGGTCTTCTGGAATGAGTACCAGGCTGGAGGCTGGTACCCCTTCAGCTGAGCCAAGCATGGAAGCCCAAGGGTCCCAGGCAGGATGAAAGCTGCCTGCCTGCCTACTTGCTTGCCAGCCAGCCAACCCCATAAAAGTAAGTACATGTGCACAGGAAGGAGATAAGGAAGCCTTTGTCAGCCCTGGCTTCCGCCTGGTGCTGCACTAACTGTGTGGACGGCAGAGACCCACTCTGCAGAGGAAGGGTACATATGCCTCCCCTGGGGCAGGGCAAGAAGATGCTTGTGGCATCCAGAAGTGGAGAAGCAGTCACCATAGGGCAGGACAGAGTGTCTGAAACTTGGGGGCAGGGGTGTTGGTTCGAATCAGCTCATTCACCCAGTTTCAAGAGATGGAGACACTCATGAAGGCTTGAGTCTCTCAACTACCCACTGATGCAGGCTTCATCACATTTCCACCACAGATAAAGGAAACTGAGGCTCACAGAGGCTCGAGACCACCTAGCTAGTAGGGCCAAGCTGGATTTAAGCCCAAGAAGTGACCCCAGGGCAGGCCGATGCACACCCACTGACCTGTTTCTCAACAGTTCCTCATTTGCACCAATAAGAAAATGACCTGGGTGACCAAAAGACAGTCCTAACCTGGGCTGCTTCTGTGTGCCCACAGGAACAAGCGAGGCTTCAGCATGAAAAGGACAGGAAAGGGAACCCCAGTTCCTGAGGCCCAGTTGCCATACTGCCCTGTTTCAGAAGGTGACATTGGCCCTGTCTCTGCTCAGGCATATAATGGAGGGAGGGACCAGACAACTTTCCCCCTGACTTCCCAGGATTCAAGTTCACCCAGTGTTACCACTTTCCAAAGTAAGTTAGCTACCTTCTGAATTTTGGGGTCCCTCCTTACAAATTGAGGCTATCTCTCTCTACCCCATGGGGTGAGGTGGAACACCTGAGATGAGCAGACAGAACCTAAGAGGGAGCCAGGTGAGCTGAGGCTGGACCGTGAGCTGCTAGTGCCCACTGCCCACAGTGCAGGACTATCTCTCATCACCATTCACTGCCCCAGGACAAGCGTCACTTCAAGACCTCACCCTGAAAGCAGATAGCAGGGCTCTCCCCAGCCCCCGCCCTGGGCCAACAGGGCACTCCCGGGCAGGCCCAGCCTGGCTCCTTGATTATCGTCAGCAAAGCCTTTTATAATGAGCTGTGGCCACCGGTGAGGACAGGAGCCAGGGTACAAAGCCATTTCTGAGCTATGCGCCTGGTACTGAATGCGGTGGCTAAACACTTAGAGTCAGGCTCCCCTGGGCTGGTACTGTGTAAACCTTAGCACGCCAAATGCTTCCTGGGAAAGGCCCCATCGACACCAGTCAGATCTGTCCCCAGGTGACCTCAGCCATGGCTATAATCTCACACAGATCTGGAGGTGCCTGCTTCTCCATCCTCTCAGAGCTATGAGGTAAAAGCAGAGTTTGAGAGAATACTCAAATCCAGGCCTGTGGAGGTCTGCCTAAGAGGAAGGGAACAGCAGTTCCAGCCTCACTTCTTTAGTTCTGAGGACGAGGGGAGGCCCAGGTTGTTACAGTTGGGACAGCAAGGATGCTGTGGCTGATGAGGATAACATCTCCTCTCATCCAAATCCTGCATCTCTGTTCTGCCTTCTTAGACCCCAGGCTGATGAGTGATAAGTGTGTCAAATCGAGCCGAATGAATGAAACCAGGTTTAATCTGAGCAAAGCACTCCTGGGTGATCTCAGGGAAAAGGAGAAATCACGAGGCAGGTCTATGGTCCAGAGCTTAAATGCCATCTCTCGGTGGGCTTTCTGAGAGGGGGCGGGGTTTGGGATGGGGAGAGTGAGGCTGGAGTGGAGCTTCCAACTTCAACATCAAGCACACGTCATTGCCTGGAAGTTCCCTTACCACAGTACCTCAGCCAGGACCCAGGGGGACATTGAAGCTGGACACTCCCACACACAGTGTCGTTCCTCTCTAGCGAGGAGCCCTACATACAGGAAAGGAGACCGGAAGAAAGCTCAGGCTCTGAGGGGGACCTTTAGGGAGTTCTCTTTGCCCAGAGAGTAGGCACGTAGGCTCCCAGGCATCAGAAATCACTGGCTGGTTCTGGTCCTATCATTTGCTGGTTTTGTGGACTTCTGGGGCTTTGGTTTCCTCCAGTGTAACATGATGGGGCTGATTAACTTCTTGAACAGCTCTTGTAGCTCTGTTTCTAGATAATAAATAGCATGTACACATCACTTTCCATTCTGTTCTGTGTTTAACTCATGTACATCAGCACATTTAAACCTCATGGCAGTTCTCTGAGATAGGTACAGGTTCTACTGTAACAATGAGAAAAGCAAAGCTCAGGGTATTCAAGCCTGAAGCCAGACAGGGAACACGCGCTAAACCTTGGGTTCCATGGAGAGGGAAGAAACCAGCCCTCAGATGAGGCACAAAGTCCATGTGAGCTAAGTCCTGAGACTCTCCAAGAACTGGAAAGGGGGACATGAGAAGGGAGATGTTGAGGAGGGAAAGAGAAGGTACTGGAGTGTGTGTCACACGAAAACAGAAAGGGAGGCCAGTGTGCAGGAAGGCAATGGGGGGGGGGCAGTGAGCGAGGGGACAAATTAGAAAAAAGTGTAGCACATACATGAAGATGACATGATGAAACCCATATCTTGCTAATTTAAATTTTAAAAATCACTTAATTAAAAAAATTATTAAAAAAAATTATAAAACAAGCGGGCGGTGGTGGCGCACGCCTTTAATCCCAGCACTCGGGAGGCACAGGCAGGTGGATCTCTATGAGTTCGAGGCCAGCCTGGGCTACAGAGTGAGTTCCAGGACAGGCACAAAGATACACAGAGAAACCCTGTCTCAAAAAACAAAGCAAACAAACAAACAAAAAACTATAAAACAAGGGCCTGAAGAGGTGGCTCAGTAGTTAAGAGCACTTGTTCTTGCAGAGAGGACCTGGGTTTGGTTCCCAGCACCTACGGAGTGGCTCACAACTGTCTGTAACTCCAGTTCCAGTGGCTTTAATGTCCCCTTCAGGCTTCTGTGAGCATCAAGCATACTCATGATGCACAGACATACATACAGCCAAAACACCCATACACATAAAATATATTTTAAATTAAAAAAATTTCAATTATAAAATATGGATATGATCTAGGTGGTGTTGGTCTGTGCCTTTAATCCCAGCACTCAGGAGACAGGGGCAGACAGATCTCTATGAGTTCAAGTCCAGCCTGATTTACAGAGTGAGTTCCAGAACAGTCAAGGCTACACAGATCAACCTTGTATTGAACAACTAAAATAAATAAATAAATAAACAAATGAATGAATGAATGAATAAAAATAAATAAATATGGATATTAAACTAAAAAGTTGACTTCATAAAATCAAGAGCAGTCTAGTGATGACCAGAGCCCAGGAGAGGTAAGAGGAGGGAAAGACGGGGGGCCCGACTGTACACGAGGGTAAGGGACAGGAGGAGGGACTCCCGATGTTCTAGGGCACAGCAACTACGGTCTGTAACAGTTTTTCTGAAGCGCTGGGGACTGTGGGCCTTGCCTATGAGACACAGGCCACATTCCCAAGGTTGCCGACAACCAATCAAATATTTCAAAAGAGAGGATCTGAGTGTTCCTGGTACAAAGAAATTATTACCATCTGAGGTAATATGCCAACTACCCTGATCTGATTAGTATAGACTGCATACATGTATTATGATGATATCACACTGTTCTCATTCATTGGTCACATGGCCCACACCTTTAATTACAGCACTTCAGAAGTAGTGGAAGATGGACCCCTGTGAGTTCAAGGCCAGCCTGGTCTACAGAGTGAGTTCCAGGACAGCCAAGACTAAACAGAGAGACCCTGTCTTGAACAAACAAACAAACAAGAATATAAACAGCAACAGTAAGCTTGTTTTGAAGGCTAACTTTTTTTAATTAAATAGTTCTTACCACTATAGAAAAAGGGCCAGTAGGACACACTGGTGTTTAAATTCTTTTGGAAAAAACAAAAAATCAAAACCCACAACCCCCCCTGGGGGACAATTTTTCTGAGTCATAATTCAATATTTAACACTTTACTGTAATAGATTATCTCATTTAATTCCCGCAAAAAGCCCATGGAGTATAAGAATTCTCAAAGCAGCTTTCTTCATAACTGTCAAAAACTGGAAGCAACTCACAGCTCATCAACAGGAGAGTAAGCCACCTGCAGTGATACCACACGTACCACAGCGACTGAGAGAACAAACCTCTGGTAGGTAGACAACCAAGAGGAACCCACAAATACGCTCAGCAGAAGACGTCACACACAAGACATTTTTGTTTGGTTGTTTGGTTGGTTTTGGTTTTTTGAGACAGGGTTTCTCTGTGTAGCCCTGGCTGTCTTAGAACTTGCTCTGAAGACCAGGCTGGCCTCAAACTCAGAGATCCTCCTGCCTCTGCCTCCCAAGTGCTGGGATTAAAGGCGTGCGCCGCCGCCGCCGCCGCCGCCGCCGCCGCCGCCGCCGCCGCCACCACCACCACCTGAATATACCATTCTTTTTATCTGAAAAAAGGTGAAACATCGGGGTATGGTGGTGGATGCCTGTAATCACAGCATGCGGGAAGAAGAAGCGGGAGATCAGGAGTTCAAGGTCATTCTCAGCTACACAGCTAGTTGGAGGCCAGCCTGGGCTACATGAGACCATCTCAAAGACAACAAATAAAAACCATGTAGAACTAACAATGATGATAGATGTGTCAGAATAGTGGCTATTCCAGGGGAGTAGAGAGGTATTAACCAGAGCACAAGGGAATCCAGAGTGTACAACCATGTCCAGTATCTTTATCTAGGTAGTTTATGTGAATGCACACATTGTAAATAGCACATTTAAAGATTATGTATGTAGAGTTCGAGGCCAGCCTGGGCTATAGAGTGGGTTCCAGGAAAGGCGCATAGCTACACAGAGAAACCCTTTCTCGAAAAACCAAAAAACAAAACAAAAAAAAAAGATTATGTATGTAACACACACATAAAGATTATGCATGTCTGTTACAGTACATGGCATGTAACTCCACAATTAAATGCATGGGAAGGGTGTTACAAAGACATTCATGCAGCCAGGTCATCTTCCTACAGTCACAGAGCTGGCACAGTGGAGCTGGTCCTCAAGTCAGGTCTACTGACTCAGGACCTTAGGCTGTCAGGATACACTGACCCCTGAGGCTGTCTGAAGGATGCCTTGAATCCCCACCTACAGAACCATCCCAGCCGCTCCACGGCCGCTGACTCCTCAGTTCTAACGTGGGAGCCACTTGCTCCTATGGCCAGACACTAGCAGCGTGGTTTGGCCACTAAGTGGATCCAGACTCCCAAGAAGCCTCAGCACCCTGACAGCTGCTGTTTGGCCAGAGAGGCCAAATAGGGGCAAAAGTCAGGTCCACACTAAAGCTTTGGATCTGCTGGGAGCTGGGGCAGGGTGAAGGACAGCTGATGCCAGGACAGGGTGCCCAGTTACACCCAGCATTCAAAACAGACCTGGTCCACAATAATGCGAAGGGCCAGGCCACACAAGACATCAGCAGCACAGATGGCCCATCAATGTCGCCTCTGGCCTACATTACCCCCCCCCCCCACTCCCATCAGGACCTCAGTCTGTTAACCCGGAAAGGCTGGATCCTGCCAGCCAGCCTTGCCCCTCTCCTGGGACTACAATTGTTGTGGAGGACTCGGCCATCCAGAACAGCTTCCATCCTGTTTCACATTCTCAGCCCAGCCCAGGTTTCCCTCACTCTCCCCTCCCCACCTCAGAAGGGAGCCACCTCCTGCTGCTTGGAGGCAGCTATTTCCTCTCCAATCTTCCCACAACTCCTACACAATCCCTGTCCCAAACCATTTCCTGCAGCTTCCCATCTGACCAATTTCTTAGGAAGCTAATTATCCACAGAGGGAGGAGGCAGAAATCTCTCAGAGCCAATAACACGGAGAGAAAACTTCATCTCCATTCTCCACCTTCCAGGACAACCCTGTCCTTAGCACTGAGTCCCCATGCTGGACACCTGCAGTTTCTCATCCACAGCAGATCTCAGTCTTCCACACTGAGTCTGAGCCCACTTGGAATTAGTTCAAACCGTCTTGTCACCAACACACTCTAAGTGGCAGAATCACAGAGACCCATCTGCCTCCAGGACCCTGCATCACTACAACCACCTTGTACGTTAGCTGCCATTGCTGAATCTCCCACCACAGTGTCAACTCCTATGGTGGCAGCCACTTCCCACACATCTCTACCCAAGCACAAGAGGTCAGCGGCAAGCTAAAAAGGTGGAATGCCAGAGGAAGCCCTAGCTCCCTGTAAAGAAGAAACAGGAAGCCGGGCAGTAGTGGTACACACCTTTAAGCCCAGCACTTGGGAGGCAGAGGCAGGCAGATCTCTGAGTTTGAGACCAGCCTGGTCTACAGAGCGAGATCCAGGACAGCCAGGGCTACACAGAGAAACCCTGTCTCAAAAACCAAAAAAAAAAAAAAAAAAAAGGAGGAGGAGGAGGAACAGGAATGGAGGGAAGAAGGCCATTACGTTATCACAGAAAGGCCCAGCTAGGGGTCAAGAGCTGGGCCCAACCCCAGTGTTGCCACCACCCGCTGCTGCCCTTGGGCAAGTCACTTCCGCTCGGCCTTCTGTTTCCTCCTCTGTGAGATGAGACTAGGCCAGGCTCTGTCCACAGCTTCCAAGAGCCCTTCTTGATAGATGTTCTTACAATGTTCCTTCCACAGTCCCCAGCTCTGCATGAGGTCCACATGGCTGCTTCAGGCCCCCAAACTTCTCTTCTATTGCACTCGCAGGACTCTGGACTTAGTCAAAGGTTTCTCAGAGTTCTGAAATTTGATTTGGATTCTAACCATCCTTCCATGGTCTGCCAACAGCTCCAGGCTATGACTTTGGCGCTGAAATGGGTCCTAGAGCTGAGCTGCCATGCCATGCCCTCTTACTGGACATGTTTGCTGATGGCCCTGAAGCTGATACCGGCCTCACGGGTCCTGGCATCCCACTCAGCTCCCTCCCTCCCCTTCCTCGTTGAGTCCTTTATGACTGACTGCTCTGGCTCACTGGCCCCTCCCTTTAGTGGCTCTCCTAGGCTGGCACTCCACCACCAGTCACCTGGCAAGGGGTGGGTGCTTTGTTGGGAAACTTTGTTCTCCTGTCTCAGTCCCAGGCTGAGGAATGGATGAGCAGAGATCTGCTTTACACAGCTCACTCTGTAACTAGCCCAAGTCTCAAAGAGCTCCCTAACATTGACTCCCTATACACCCCAGGCCAGGCTAGACCATGCTGCTCTGGATGGGACCATACAATACTTAGCATTGATTCTTTTCTTTGTTTCTTTCTTTGTTTCTTTCTTTGTTTCTTTCTTTGTTTCTTTCTTTGTTTCTTTCTTTGTTTCTTTCTTTCTTTCTTTCTTTCTTTTTTGGGTTTTTCGAGACAAGGTTTCTCTGTGTAGTTTTGGTGTCTGCTGTTCTGGATCTCACTCTGTAGACCAGGCTGGCCTTGAACTCAGAGATCGGCCTGGCTCTGCCTCCCAGAGTGCTGGGATTAAAGGCATGCTCCTTAGCACTGATTCTTAAATAGCCAACCTAAGGCCCATACAAGGTCTGGCCCCTGCCTCCTCCATTCTCATACCACACTTCTCTCCTTGCCTGACTACAGCCTCCTCAAACACACCCTCTTCAGGACCGTGGTCTTTGCAAAGTGGGTTGCCTCTCTCCCATCATTCAGCCACCTCCTCAGAGGGCCTTCCTGACCTATGTTTATTTTCTTCAGGTACATATTCCTGTCTGACGTTGTTGGATCTACTTTCAATGCTCCACACTCGCATATTGAGCCCTTGACCCAAGCGCTCTTCTGTCTCAATCCTGGCTGCGTCCCCAGCATCTAGAATAGACTGGTAGAGGGAAGATGGGGCTGGCACGTACTGACATTAGCCTGGGTGGTCAGGAAGGCCACTCTGAAGAGACATGTGACTTGAGGCCTGAATGACAGTGCTAGTTTGGGGCAGTCTACAGACAGTGTTCCAGGTTAGGGGACAAGCAAACGCTAGTCTCACAGAGAAGATGGACTGGCAAGGGGAGCAGGGCATGACACTGAGAAAGGTACAGGCTGCATCTCTGCTGGATTTTGTCTCAAGTTCAAGAGGAAGCGTCAGAATTATCTTCAGCAGGGAACACCACGTTCTGGTTTACACTTCTATAAGCTCCCTTTAGCTGCTCTGTGATCACCTCATTACAGACAGGCCTCGGGGCCAGAGTCACCATAAGATGTAATAGGTGTGGAAACAGTGAAGGAGGAACCTTTGGCCTAGGCTACAGCCCCCTCTGACTAGAATTCCAGATGCTCAGAAGCCCAGTCCACTCCAACCTACCTAACGTCACTTGCCAGTACGCCAACGCAGATGCTTTAAGCTAGACAGGTGTCCTCTCGGGTGGCTACGCACACCAGCTGCTCAGTCTTGGACACTGTCCCAGGCCTCTCCTGATTCGCTACCTCTTTGCTTATAGGACTTGCTGAAGCTGCCTTACACTGAGGCTCGCTGGGTTTTCCAGTCACATCTCTTCTCTCTCTAGAGGCTTCCATGCTTTGAACAGTAGCACAGCAATCCCCAAGTGCTAAATTATCCTGTGTCGTTTTTCTGGTATTCATAAGCTAGATAAAGGCAAACACTCTGACTTGATCTGCTCAAGGTGGTCATGAAAATGGACAGCTATGCACTAAGAGGAGACTTCAGCACAAAAGAGGGCACTGGCAAGGCTGGTCGAGGCGGCTCCCTCTTCCTGGTCTAAGGACAACACATCACAGCCTCTCACCAAGCTCAACTATGACTGGCTACTTCTGCTTTCTCTGCCTGGCTAAGCAGGGAGGTGAGGCTGTTTGGGGAAGGGTTCGAACTGTCCCAGTGGGTTTCAAAAGCAAGCAATCTGGATGTGGTGGGTCACTCTCATAAATACAGCATTCAGTAGGGTAAGGCAGGAGGACTGCACGGGTTCAAGGACAGACAGGGCTATACTGGGAGACCCTGTTTTTAGCATCAGCACTTTTTGAAGGAAATGGCAGTCACCATCACCTCTGGCTCTGCATCATCTCACTGCCGCTTTCCTCCCATCCTCCCTCCAGGTAAGCTGAGCACTAAACACTTCGCCTTCAGGACCCAGCTCAACGCTCTGGAAGATCACACACACACACACACACACACACACACACACACACACACACAC
>CABHPP010101824.1:0-14508 GCA_902168425.1 Peromyscus attwateri | reverse complement strand
AAAAAAAAAAAAAAAACTAAACAGACCTGTCATTCATTCAGAGATGATTAACAAAATTAATATTTTAGTATATTTTCAAAATTATGATTATAAAATTTATAAGAGATGTCAATGAAGAAAATCTTATGGAGGTTAATCTTACAATGAGCATCATTACACTTCCAAATGTATCTATGGTTTGATGCAAATTTTATGCATCTACAAATTAAGAAATAATTGGAAACTTCTAGAAAAACTATATATGTATGTAGTGATACACACATGGGGGTTTGTGACAGACACATGGTTTGTATGTATGTCTATGTGTGTGTGTGTGTGTGTGTGTGTGTGTGTGTGTGTATGTGTGTGCACAAATATATACAAATCATTTCAACTTTAAATATCAGCCCATTTTCTAAATTTCAAATCAAAATTCTTCATTTCTTAAATACCTACATGATACCTTATTATAAAACTATGCCATAGGTTTTTGTAGCCACTGGCCACCCATAGATGGAGTTTACACTGATTCTTCTTTACTTCAGATATAGCACGGTATAAAATGTCATTTCCTGCATATATTTCCAAGTGAGATTAATTCCCCTCTTGGACAAATTCTTTGACAAAATTTGCTGGCTGTGCGGCTTTTGGATGTTTGTAAAAATGAGCTTACGTCTCTACTAGCAGCATAGATGAGAGTTACGTTGCTCATATTTAGAGGTACTCTCAGAGGCAATAAAAATCCCATAACAGTAAAGATAAAGTGAAAGTGATCCAGTGCTTTAAAACGTTTTTCTAGGTGGCATCAGATGTAAACTTCTGACGCTGTTTTTATTGATCAGTGTGTGCTTTGCTGTGTCCCTTAGCACACTGCCAGTCATGTTCCCTGCCTAATTTCTAACCTGCTCTTCATTTCGTTCTCCTGGAGTCTGTTGATGATTCTTAACCCCGGTGTGTGTTTAGTGCCTTGGCACTTATGCTTTGATTTTTATACGTAGACACTTGTTCTTGGGCTGTCATCACTCAGGCGACACCCTAGAGGCAGAAATTTCAATTCAGAGAATGTGTCTACTAACTTCTGTTCAATTAAGAAATGCTTTGGGAGAAGTAATAGCTTTTGTTTGTAGAATCTCCCTCAAGAGATCTCTTGGTGCTAGTTTCTCTTTTTCTTGTTTTTCATATGTCTTTCCTGTTAGCATCAGACATCGCTATATATTTCCCCTGGATGAATATCAATAGAAAGTCATTGAAGGTGACAGAAAAATATAGACCAGCTAGCATAAACAAAAGAAATTCAATTCTCACCCTTAGTAGTACATTATCTATTAAAGAAATTATATCTATTTTTAAATTACAACTTTAGGTAGCTTTATTGATGAATTTCTTCAAAATATTTGAGGAAGATACATCATTTCTGCACACTTTCATGCACAAAATAGTAAATAAATATATGAATTATATATACTTCCTTTGGGGTTTTTTGTTTTGTCTTTTTGAGTATTTCATACATGGGTAAAAATGCATTTTCAGCATATCCACTCCCTTCCCCCTCCAACCCCTCCTCTCTCTCCTGCACCAACATGGCCTCTTCTTGTATTTCCTTTTTCACACGGTCTCTGTAGCCTTCTCACTCTCACATTTGCAAGCACCCAAAGACAGAAAAAAATATATTTATTATAAACATAAGTACAAAATATTTGATATAAATTTTCAAAATTAAAGCAAGAAAATATAAAGGAGTAATCCATTAGAACAGAGTGTGAGTTGATGTAGATAAAGGAGAATGATTTATCACTTTAGACAAATTGTACATCCTATAGGAAAGTGATATACAGTATGTAGGCATCTTTTAGATACACAAATAGCTTTTGACAAAATTTATGGTTAAAAATTGTAGTCAACTGGAAATAGAAGGATCTAGCTTAATCTTAAAAGGAATATCTTAAAATTTTGCAGTAAACGTGTGATTAAATTTTTAAAAATTTTGCCCAGAAATTAAAAAAATAAAAATGTTAATAACTGATATATTCTATGTTATAATGACAGCTCAAACCTGTGTAATAAGAAAGAAATAGGCCGGGCAGTGGTGGCGCACGCCTTTAATCCCAGCACTCGGGAGGCAGAGCCAGGCAGATCTCTGTGAGTTCGAGGCCAGCCTAGACTACCAAGTGAGTTCCAGGAAAGGTGCAAAGCTGCACGGAGAAACCCTGTCTCGAAAAAACCAAAAAAAAAAAAAAAAAAAAAAAAGAAAGAAAGAAAAAAAAAGAAAGAAATAAAAGAATTAAATGTGAAAAGAAAAATATATCTCCCATTATCTGCACATAACATAGTTGTATTTGTTGAAATTCCAACCAATGACTAAATATATACTCTTTAAATAGGTAATTGTCAAAAATCAATGGTTATATACAGAAATTAATTTGCAACCTAAAGAGAAGAAAACCAAATTTAAAGGTATTTACAGAAATATGAATTTTTTAAAGTATGAACCTAAAGACATGTATAAAAAAATTTTAAAGGTGAAAAGGTATATTCATAGAAAGAATGAAAACTCCATATTTAAAAGCTGTAAATTCACTCCAAATTAATCTACAGACAGACTAAAATTCAAACTATAGATTTACAGGTTCCACATAAAAGACATCAAGATTAATTATGAAACTCTAATAAATACAATAATGTTATACTATTTTTAAAAAGAAGTGAAGAAAAGGCAAGGAAAAGTAGACAAGCTCATCAATGAAACACAATTTAAAATCTAGACCACATATATTTAATCTCATGATTTACTATAATTTCAATATAATCTTTTAAATAAATTATAAAGACTCAAGAAAAATGACCCTGGTCCCTATCGTTTACCACATAAAAAATATTTCTAAATAGATGGCAATTTTAAATCTGAAAGAAAAATAATACAACCTTGTAGGTCTGAACTGAATTAGGATAAAGTTGTGACCTTAGACTAATCAAAACTTTTTTGTTAGATGTCACAATGCTAAGCCATAAAGCATTATGATGCAGTGAACTACACAAAACTTAGGAACTTTTGTTTATTTTCATTATTATTGTTGTTACTGTTTAAGCAGGGTTTCTGTAAGGTATTCCAGGTTGGTCTGGAACTCAAGATTTCTCTACCTCCCAAGACGGTGATTACAGATGTGGACTACTGCTCACTCATCGTTCTCCCCTAAACTTCTTTGCATTAGTTACCACCGTCCAGAGACCTGAGGAAATGCACAGTTTGAAGGGGTGTTTGCAATACAATATTCCTCTCCCCATCTTCAGAACATATTTTAAAAATTCTTACAAACCACTCCAAAGAGAAAAGTTAATAGAAAATGTCAAATAACTTCAAAGAGCATTTTACACCAAAAAATAAAAATTAAAAAAAAAACCTGTATTAAAAAATCTATGACAATGTGATTCATAAAAAATAAAACATAGCAAATATCCATGAACACCAGATGAATCAATTTGTAATATACGCAAGTGGTAGACTGTTAAACTAAGAATAGAGACCTCACAATCCAGACAACAATAAAGATAAATCTCATAAAAATAAACTTGAATGAAACAGACCAGACACATGAAATGCAGACATGAACACATCACCCAGGGTGCTGAAACTCCACATTCATAGATTTTTTTTTCTTCTTTCCAAAGGAGGCTGATGTTTGGCCAGCTGCTGGGAATTAAGGCCTGACCCTTTCGAACATTCTGCAGAGAGAAGTCTCTGTGTGGACCTGAAAAGCCTTGGGCCATGATGCGCTAGTGTAATCAGGAAAGTGTATGGTAACATTGGCACTCAGAGCGAACACGTTGCTTCTCTCAGTCACTGAGATCAGTCGTGCTGGTAGTGCTGACCCAGTAAAATCTAAAACTGACGTGTGGTTACGCGGTTGGCAACCCTTTGTGCATGTTGCCACTGATCACAGCTGGGAGAGTTAAGCACATCCCATCACAAATCCTCTGCAAGGGGACACCAGGAATCTTGTGCCTCGTTTCTCCTGAACTTTTCTCCATCTGCTCTGACAGATTTTACCCTGTATCTGCTTGCTGTTGTAAGGTGTAGCTACGGCTATAAATAGCTTCTAAGTATTGTGAGCCCTCAACAAACCAGAGGGCACTTTTCCTGCAATTGAATCTTGTTTAAACGAAAGGCAAACTTAATCTTCTCTAAAAGTGAGGATGGTGATGAAAAGTGTTGCAAGAAAGGAAAGCAGGGGTCTCTGTGGATGAAAATAAAGCAACTTTTGGTTTTAGGTCCTAGTTACATATGTAGAATTCTTTGAGTTATAAAAATTGCACCTGGAAATTTCAGTTTGGGGGAAGCTGTTAGTATCATCTAGGGACAATAGCTTCTTGAAATACTGACATCAGATGGAAAATGTCATGGAATTTCCAGGAGACTAGAACCCATGTTGCAAATAACCTCATGGTGGTGATGAGCCTGAATATGTAGGATGTAAAAATGAGCCCCAGCCTCTGTGGAAGTATATACTACAGAAGCTTGCCAGTGACATCACTGTGATTCACCACCTCAATCTTATGCTTTATTTCTTACATTAATTGGCATTGCAACTTGTTTTTATATGCCAAGGAAAATTTTAATGAAATAAACATATCTCAAAGTATTTCCTCCAAGTTTTTCATGAAGATACATCTCCTCAGCCCTACCATTCTAAAGAACCTTTAAAATAGAGAAGGGATGCAAACACAGAGGAAAAATCAATAATCAAATTATCAGGTGGTCATGGTCTGATCTTTGCTTTAGCAACTCAGCTACCTTATTCAGTCTACGCTACTGTGGCCATATTCATGATTTGATTTTCATCTGAGCTGCATTTTTCTATTATATATGTGCTTCATTAAGACAATGAGCCTGGGTTTTGCTAGGAACTTAACCCAACCATAGAGCAAATAAACACTGTGTCAGGTTTACCAGTGGCTCGCTCTTCTTTATCTGATTGCATACTAAGAAAGATCTATGCATATCCATAAACATACATGAAGATACATGTGTACTTTTAGTGTGCTGGAGTACTGTTATAACTAACAGCATGTATGGAGAACAGAATGTCTGATCTCACATGTGAGAAGACCTTAATTAAGATATTGAAAATCACCGTGGTTGTCTGTTGCCACTTAAGCTATTTCAATCACAATCCCAAAACAAAGGCAATCCTGTCAATATGAGGAGTGTGAGTAGTTTTGACTGACATTTCAAGGTAATTGTATGCCAATTAAAGATTGTTTGGGAAAGTAAATTAAATCCATTTAGAAATCCTTGAAGTGGAAATTTAAAAATATAAGACAGAAATAAGAACAGAAACAGAAACACTCTAGAAGCCCAGACTAAAGCTGGACAGAAAGGAAATTGCTTCATGTCATTTCCATCACTCATTGTGTTGGAGAAATGGTTCTGAACAATCAGAGGGAGCTGCTGTGAGGCTGTTATTGTAGAGTCAGATCACAGTGTGCTGATGGGGTCCCATGCTGGGAGTTCAGCGCTCTTGCTGCCGGATACAGCTCTTTAACAAGAATCACAAACCCACACATTATCCTTCAGCTATTGAGAAGCAGTTTTCTCAAAAAACAATATGATTTCCTTTTGAGAAAAGAAAATACATAGGAAATAATGTTTGAAAATGAGAGCAATATGCTCTAAGGTTCTATATTTAATCTGTTTCAATGTCTTTAAAAGTACTAAAGTTTATGAACCATAAAATAGACAGGACTGATGTTGTTTTCATTTATAAGTATTGCTCAATTTTGATAGTGAATGCAATGTAAATTCCTTTTCTCTTCATTTTGTAAAATGGATTTTATAAAGTCTGAATTTTCATAAAATAGCAGAAAATGTTTATTATAATCATTATTTCATTTAAATTTTAAGCTGAATGTTGGTTGCTTATTCAACCCCTTTGACTCACTAATTTTGTAGGTGAGGAAATGAAATTCTGCAATATGAACTTTTCAAAAATTGTCAAGTTCACATTGATTCATCTCTATGCCACAAACATTTTCATCACCCTCAAATGAATGAAATTGGTAAGTCACTGAAGAATTCAGCATATGAAATAATTGAGAATAAGATGATCTAAAAAGTACAGTACAATGTCTAGGAATTTTTTATTTGATTATGAAGTTCTGGTATCTTCTTTGTATTAATTTGATCTTTTTAGTTAATATTACATATATAGTTTTTTAATATCCAGAAACAGGTCCTTACTGGTCCATCTCAATATTGTCAATATTTTATTACTTGTTGTGATATTTTAATGCTACTTTATTTGAAGAATAGGACATGCATTTAAAAATCTTCAGCAGTGGTTAAAGGACTGATCTTGTGAACCTTCTTACACATGCATGCCTTTAGTAGGAAAGTATTCCTGGAGAAATGAGTGAAATTCCTTAACATGTAGCATCTTTTATATATATTAAGGCATTGTGAAAGTAGTTGTTTCCCAAATTTCCTCTCACTCCATTTATTTGTATATAGGAAGGCTTCTGATTTCTGTGAGTTAATTTTGTATCCAGCTACAAAGTGGATTGCTAAAGGTGTTTATCAGCTGTAAAAGTTTCCTGATGGAAATTTTAGGGTCACTATGTATACTATCACATCATCTGCAAATAAAGATAGTTTGTCTTCTTCCCACCCTAACTCTATTCCCTTGTCCTACTGCTCTAGCTAAGACTTCAACTACTATTTTGAATAGGTGCAGAGAGAGTGACCAACCTTGACTTGTTCCCGGCTTTATTAGAAATGTTTTGAGTTTCTCTCCATTTATGTTGATACTGGCTATGAGCTTGTGTAAATTGCCTTTATTATGTTTAAGTATTTCCCTTGTATCCCTAGTTGCTCCAGAACTTTTATCATAAAGGGGTGTTGGATTTTGTCAAAGATTATATAATGAGATAATCATGTGATTTTTGTCTTTCAGTCTTTTTATATGGTTAATTACATTTATCAATTTACATGTGTTGAACCATCCCTGGGATGCAGCCTAGTTCCTTTGAAATTCTTCCCATTTCCTCCTCCACACTTCAGATATGACTCATTTCACTAACAATTATTTTATGTTCATGTATTCTATATCATTACACAATACCACAATGTCTCATTTTAGTCTTAACTAGTTTGAGATTCATCCTTGTTGCAATATGTAATAAAGTTCTTATCCTTAATTGTGAATATTCCAAGGCATGAATACCTCAGTTTGCTCACCTATTTATTAATAGTGGATGTGAATTTTCTCCAGTCCTTGGCTGTTATAACAATGTTGTTATGAATACTCATTAGTGGTGTTGTATAAATGATATACTTTTATTTCTCTTGTACACACACACACACACACACACACACACACACACACACACATATTCCTTTAAATATGGCAAACAATTTTCTGATGTAATTGGGTGGTTTTTACATTCCACCAAAAAAAAAAATGCATGAAAGTCTACCATATTCTGGCCACAATGTATATATATAGTCAATGTTTGCCATTTTAGCTCATCTAATAAACGTATACTGGTATTTTATTGTCCTCTTAATTTCCATTTCTTAATGACTGATGATTTTTAATACCTTCTAAAGGCACTTACTAACCATTGATGTGTCTTTCTTTTAATATATTTGTTCAGTCCATTAGTCTTGTAAAACATGGAGTCATTTGATTTATTTTCAATAATTTTTATATTCCCAAATTTTCCAGTTATAAAACCTTCATGGATATGTGCATTAAATTTTTTTCTCATTGTTTCTAATGTATTTATTTTCTAGTCTGAGATTCTTTGGAAGGGCAAGGGTTTAATTTTAGAAAATCACTAGATTTAGCTTTTCTTAGTACAGACAAAAAAAAGGAGGGGGGGCCTTTCTGGGCAACATGTAGCTTTGATAGCCCCACTGCCTCCCAGAGTCAGTAGAGAGCATGCCTCCCAGAGCTGGCAGTGAATTATCTCCACCATGTTGGGAAGCTGAGGTGGGTGGAGTCAGCAGCCAAAGCTGCCACTTCAATACTAACCACTGCAGTTTAAAGCAACAGACTCACAAAAGGATAGATTCAGATAAAGCAAACCACGAAATGGTTTACATTATATGTAAAAATATATGTAGGCTTGGAAGAGAGAGGAAAGGGAGAATAGACAGTTATATAAAGAAATAGTTTTTAAAAGTAAAGTCTTTAAAGAGATAGTAAAAGTAATATAAAAAATAAGCCATGTAAAGATGGAAATCACACAGAGAGTCTGGATTAGACTGTCTTCAGGATTTTTAACTGCAGAAAGACATTTGGTTGCAAAGGCTACTGAGTCAAGCCAATATATATACTTTAAAAGTATCTTGACTCCAAAATTTACATCTAAAAATACATTGCTTGGAAAAGAGGTTCTGCTTTTGTTTCCACAGAAGATGAGAACCTGTGGATTGCTTCCAGGCTAATATGGTTTGATCAGCCAAGACCCCCTGAAAGGTCTCTGATGACACCATGGCCCAGATGATCCAATATCCAGAATGGCTTCAAGGCAACTGGCTCAGACAATGCAGCCTCACAGACTATTCCAGTCAGGACTTGACCATAATTCTTAATTTTCTCAAGATCCCCATAAGATTGCCAGTGCCCCCATCCAGCAGTAAGTAGTATAAGAATCTATGCCAAAATTTCCAAAATATTGTTTATAAATGTTTATTTTTATTTAAAGAGGGTTGATCATAAATGAAATCTCATCTAAAGAAGAGAAGGGGGTATAGATATGATAGGATAAAGAGTAACAACTTGTTTAAAATGTTTTACATTGCTATGGATTTTAGTTTTTTGATACAAATTTAAAGTTAATTTTGTTATACTGTATGAATATTTTTACTCTTGTTTAAGATATTTTGTTTATACAACTCATTTAAAATTGTAATGTATCATTAAGAAATACAGATTAATAGTTAATTATCTATGATAATCAAACTTGTAGTCATATTAGTTAAGTTTTCTAGATATACATAGATATATTTCAATTATATAGGTAATCTTCAAACACTTCAAAGACCTACAGAATATGGCATTTAAAATGTTTTAAGAACTTTGACTTTCTGGACATAGAGATATGTCTGCTCCCGGCAGCACCAATCTACTTCAGAGAAGATAATGGGCATTGAAGAAACTCATTATGGAGTTTGCTTCTTTGTGGCAAAAGTTAGCCACTGGGCAAAAAAGTGCCCTTGCATTGACTGCTTGACAGTATGTTGTATAAAATGGACATGCAGGACCCATAGGAAGGTGACCACTGATCTTTGTAAGGTGAGATGGCCCTTCAGGTTCCTGCTTCACAGAAGAGACTGCCAATATTCTACAGGACACAAGGAGAAGTGACTGAAAAACTCTAGGCCTATAGGCTGAAGATGGATGCCCCAATGTTACAGAGGAACTTTGGGTAACTGTCCAGACAGGCAGCTGTCTCTGTCATTTCTAGAATTTTGCAAGTTGCTTAAAATGCATTTCCTGTTTACTTAGGTAATATTATATCCTTCTGAGGTCTTTGATGTAGTTAAAGACTAAATAGTTATAATTTTCCTTGATTAAAATAAAAGATAAATTAGATATGAAATTTTAGACTCACAAATACAGGATAGATTGAATATTTTCTTTCATTTTACAAAATATAGACTAGATATTCTAACTATAATTCTTGCTTAATAACTTTTCTATTATATATAATTTTACTATGTTAATGTTAAAACCTTCCTTTTTTATTAGATAGAAAAGGGGAAGTGCTGTGTGATATTGTTCTGTATGCTGTGGTATGTGTTGCTCTGATTGGTTGATAAATAAAACATTGATTAGCTGGGTGGTGATGACACACACCTTTAATTCCAGCACTTGGGAGGCAGATCCAGGTGGATCTCTGTGAGTTTGAGGCCAGCCTGGTTGAGGACAGTCACCAAAACTACACAGAGAAACCCTGTCTCGAAAAACCAAAAATAAATAAATAAATAAACTGCTGATTGACCAGTAGCCAGGCAGGAAGTATAGGTGGGATAAGCAGACAAGGAGTATTCTGGGAAGAGGGAGGACTGAGTCAGGAGTCACCAGCCAGACACAGAGGAAGCAAGATGACAAGGCAGAACTGAGAAAAGGTACCAAGCCACATGCCTAAACATAGGTAAGAATTATGGGTTAATTTGAATGCAAGAGCTAGTTAGTAATAAGCCTGAACTAATGGCCGAGCAGTTATAATTAATACAAGCTTCTGAGTGATTTTTCTGTAAGTGGGCCATGGGACTGCAGGGGCTTGGTGGGATCCAAGAAACATCATGACTAAAATATGTTCTTTTTTTAATTAAGAAATTTTTCATTCATTTTGCACACCAATCAAAGATTCCCCTCTTCCCTCCTCCCACCCCACCCCCAGCCTCTCCCTCCCAACCCAAGATAAACTCAAAAAAATCAGTAGCCCTCCTATATACAAATGATAAACGGACTGAGAAAGAAATCAGAGAAACATCACCCTTTATAATAGCCACAAATAATATAAAATACCTTGGGGTAACTCTCACTAAGCAAGTGAAAGATCTGTATGACAAGAATTTTAAGTCTCTAAAGAAAGAAATTGAAGAAGATATCAGAAAATGAAAAGATCTCCCATGCTCATGAACAGATAGGATTAACATAGTAAAAATGGCAATCTTACCAAAAGCAATCTACAGATTCAGTGCAATCCCCATCAAAATCCCAACACAATTCTTCACAGACCTGAAAAGAACAATACTCAACTTCATTTGGAAAAACAGAAAACCCAGGATAGCTAAAAGAATCCTGTACAATAAAGCCACCTCTGGAAGCATCACCATCCCTGACATCAAGCTCTACTATAGAGCTATAGTGATAAAAACAGCTTGGTACTGGTATACAAACTGACATGTGGACCAATGGAATCGAATTGAAGACCCTGACATTAACCCACATAACTTTGGACACCTGATTTTTGACAAAGAAGCCAAAACTGTACAATGGAAAAATAAGAAAGCATCTTCAACAAATGGTGCTGGCATAACTGTCTGTCAACATGTAGAAGATTACAAATAGATCCATATCTATCACCTTGCACTAAACTCAAGTCCAAGTGGATCAAAAACCTCAATATAAAACCAGTTACACTGAACCTGGTAGAAGAGAAAGTAAGAAGTAGTCTTGAACACATTGACACTGGAGACAACTTCCTAAATATAACACCAGTAGCACAGACACTGAGAGCAACAATTAATAAATAGGACCTCCTGGAACTGAGAAACTTCTGTAAGGCAAAGGACACAGTAAATAAGACAAAATGACAGGCTACAGAATGGGAAAAGATCTTCACCAACCCCACATTTGACAGAGGGCTGATCTCCAAAATATATAAAGAACTCAAGAAACTAAAATACACTTTGAATTAATTTTTGTATGATATGAGGTAAAGATCCAGGTTAATGTTCTGACATACTGGTATCAGTTGTTTCAGCATCATTTGTCTATAAAATTGTCATGTTGTTGCTAAGTTGCTTTTCCCTTGTTGCTTGTCCAGCCACCAAGCATCTGTCCATACAGATGTGCATCTGTTTCTGGAACCCATATTAGGTTCTTCGAACCATTTATGTTACTTTATTCCAACCAATACTGGAATACCTTAGTTGTGTGTGTGTGTGTGTGTGTGTGTGTGTGTGTGTGTGTGTTTTGTGAGAATGTTCACATGTGTGAGTGTTCTCATGTGGGTACATGCACCAGTGTGTACACATGAATGTGGAAGCCGGAGGTTGATGTCAGGTGTATTTGTCAATGCTGTTCATTGAACCTGCTGCTCACAGTTGGTTAAACTGGCCATCCAATGATCCCCAAGACTTGCTGTAGTTACAGGTGCACACTGCTGTTTCCCAATTTTACATAGTGTTGTAAATCCAAATTTAGCTCTTCAGGATCAGACAGCAAGCACTTTACCAATCTCCCCACTCTTAGATTCTTGTAGCTTAAATAGGCCTTGAAATAAGTTGGTGACATTCCTACAATTTGATTATTCTTTCAAAATTGGTTTATCTACTCAGTGCCTCTTTTATTTCCATATAAATTTTCAAGCAGTTTTATATAAATAAAACTTATTATATTTTAATAGGAGTTGGATTAAATCTGTTGACAAATGCTGGCTTTCAGTAATGTTATTATTAATAATGTTGGAATAATGAACATGAAGTGTGTTTATGGTAAATAAATAATATTGTAGGTGAAAAGAACTATTTATGTGTAGCATGAATCCTAATTGGTCTTAATAATAAAAACTCAGAGTCAGATATTGGGGAGAAAGCAGAAAGATCAGAGAAGCAGAGCAGCCAGCCACTATAAAGACTTCTTACCTTTAGGAATCCTGAGACTGAAAGGGCCCAGCGCCTGTCTCCACCCCACCTTATCACTTCTGCTCTCCACCCAGCCTTATCACTTCCCAATTCCTCCTCCCAAGTGCTGGGATTAAAGGTGTGTGCCACCACTGCCTGGCCTCTAGTGGCTGGCTCTGCACTCTAGTACTCTGATCTCTAGGCAAGCTTTATTTGTTAGAGCACAAACAAAATATCACCACAATTTATGTGAGAGAAAAAAAGATATAAATGAAAGCTTAATATTAGTAAATAAAAATCTTATAACCATTTTTAATTCAAATTGCAGGTGTTTCTTGGCATTTAATTAAGTTATGTCCAAATAGGCCTTCATATGTTGTAAAACTTACATTATGTGCCAAATACGTGTGATTCAGCTTACCTGTTCAATCTCATAACTTAGCAACACTCCACACAACAGAGAATCAGCTTCCTAATTATAGGACCATATGACTAAGAGGGGGGTTTGATTCTCTCTTACAGCTGAGCATCATAAGATCTTACTGCATATTGCTAACTCAGGAAAATACCACAATTTAAAACCTGAAGGATGATCCTGCTTAACGTGTATTACTTTGACATCATCATTAAGTTATTAAAAACTATAAAACAAGCCACGTTAAATTGAGATTTATCTATAGGTACTATGTTTTTTCTATTCATTCATAAATATAATTAGCATAAATTAGGGTTAGGAAAATGTTAATTCATTAATGATAGAATACAAATTATAGCCTTATACCCCAATAAAAATCATGAATTCTCACTCTCAAAATATTTCATTGTACTCTATTGAACTTTCTTGCCCCAAAATATTGCAATGTGTTCTTAACAAGAAGTGATGTCTCTCTTGGAGCAGGTGGTAAATCATACAGTAAATGGTTTTATGAGAATTTTAAATATTTGTGAATGTACATGTATGTAGGAGAGAGCACGTATGTGTATGTGGAGGTCAGAGTTCAACACCAGTTACCTTAATTGCTCTCCACCTTATTATTTAAGATAGAGTCTCTCACTAGGCCTTGCTCACCAAGTAGCCTTGGCTAGCTGGCCAACAAGCTCCAGGCACCATCCTATCTTCAACTCCCCAGTATTAGGATTACAAAATGTGCCCAGCTTTCAAGTAGGTGCTAGGAATCAAACTCAGGTATTCGTGGTCATGTGACAACCTATTCACCCGCCATGCCATCTCCTTCAAAATTCTTTGTTTCAATATAAATATTGTGTTGTTCCATTGTTAGCAAAAATTATAAGCAATTCTTTGGTCTTTAAACTGGGTCTTTTAAATTAAAAGATTTATTTTTCTTTTTTTTTTACATAAATGTTTACCTGCATGTATGTTCGTACACCACATGAGTGTCGGTGCCTGCAGACTCCAGAAAAGGGTATTTGATCCTCCATGACTGGAGCCATCATGTGAGTGCTAGGTCCTGTCAAGTATTGTTAACTATTGAATCATCTCTCCAGCCCCTAATCTGGGTCTTTAAACTACATCTAAAGTAACAACACAGAATAACTTCTGTGAAAGTGTAATTATAAGATTTACTTAATTATAAAGTGACAACTTCTTTTAGTTACAACCCATTATCATTTTTGTAGCCAGGTTCATAACTCTACAAATTAATAAAATATCTGAGCCTTAAAATGATGTTCATTTTATACTGCTTTAGTCTATCAACCTGAGTAGAGTTAGACTATAATAAAGACATTCTGGAGAGAACTATGTCAAGGATATCTTAAATGGTCAAGATTCTCAAAATTGGTCAAGATTTATGTAATACTAACTTTTAATAAATAATGAATGCCAAAAAATTTGTCTTTTATCATCTTTAATTTTTGCCCACAGTTCATTAAGTTTTATGTTACTACTGTCCCAATTCTCAAACGAAGAAATTGAAGCTTAAAGTACAGTAAATGGTCTTCAGGTCATAGGAAAACACTGATGGCAGATTAAAACACAGGTGGTCAGGTCAGGGGTCCAGCTGTGAGTGTATGTGAATGTTTGTGTGTGCATGTGTGTGTTTGTGGGGGGGGGTTGCTTATGTGTGTGGCTGGTATGATGTATATGTGTATGTATGTGTCTGGTATGGTGTGTGTGTGTGTGTGTGTGTGTGTGTGTGTGTGTGTGTGTG
>CABHPP010101822.1:0-36775 GCA_902168425.1 Peromyscus attwateri | reverse complement strand
ATATATATATATATATATATATATATATATATATATATATATATATAATAGCTAGGCATAGGCTCACACCTTTAATCCCAGCACTCAGGAAGTAGAGGCAGGTGAGTTCGAGACCAGCCTAATCTACATTGTGTGTTGTAGACAGAGCTACGTAGTGAGACCTTGTCTTGACAAATAAATAAAATGTGTATATGATGATGTATTTAATATACATTATGTAGAATTTATATCTTGGAGGAACAAATTAGATTTCCCCTTTTTTTTGTATTACTGAATTTATTTTGAAGATTCCTCTTATAACTACATTACTACATTAAAGAAACCCTGGAGAACTACACCTCGAATCCTTAGTAACTAGAGAGCGCTGGTTGAAGGGCCCTCCAGTTCTGCACCCTGTACTCAGTGGTGTTTAAATGGTCTCATTCCCACTGCTGCTGTGCTTCGGGTGCTGCGGCTCCTGTTCTGGGAGCCGCCATCGTTTACCTACACCCTGACAATTTTAAAGAAGGAAAAAGGGATTGTGTAAAGCAAAGAATAAGAGGAGTCTGATCAAGAAAAGGCGCACTAGCCTAGCAGTGGTGCACATCTTCAATCCCAGAGTTCAGGAGGCAGAAGCAGGTGGATCTCCAAGTTCAAGGACTTCAAGGACAGCCAGGGCTACACAGAGTGTAGCCTGTCTCAAAGAGAAAAGAAAATGTGCGCTGGGTCCAGTGGCATGGCTCAGGTAAAAGCACTTGCCATGCAAGCCTCATGCCCTGAGTTGAGTCCCCAGAGCCCATAGTGGGAGAAGACCGAAGGTTGCCCTTGGGCATGCACATTCACACCTCCCTCACCCACCCACCCACACACACACACACATATAATAAAAATTTTCAAAAGACAAAGTGCATTAAAAGACCAAAACATAGCATACAATGTTTATAATCGCTTTAGTAATTTTTACAGTGATTGGATGTTCTACTAAGTAACTCTGCAGTATGCAGTACTAGGGTGGGGAGGCTTAGTAGTAAGTGAGGGCTTTGATTAACAGCACAGGGTTCTCAGCAACCAGGAAGGACGACTCAGGGTGGGGATGTCAGACTGTAGACCTTTTGGAAGGTGGGCTGCATTGGGGCACAGCAGGAAGGACCCCGAAGACGCTCACAAGATCTCGTCCTTATATGGAACCACTGGGCTAGGAGGAGGGATAGGATGCTGACCTCCTGACCAGTGTAATGAGGCTGCACAAGCCACAGAGTCAGATCAGACATGAATGATTACAGACCTTCATTATCAAATTAGGAGCCTGTGTGTAGGGACTGGCATGATGTCTCTTGCCACTGAGCATGACAAGCTGAGTTTGATCCCCTGGGGTCCACATGGGGAAGAGTTCTCTCACTGTTCCACATGCGCGCTCCAGCATGGGGGCACGCACTTTCTCTCTCCCCTCCCTCTCTCCCTCTCACATACACTCACCTGCATGCAGGAAGATTCACACACAAACAAGCAGGTATTTTAAAGAGCCCACTCTTAAATCTTAGAGCTACTAAGAGAATAATACATTGAATCCAATCCTGAGTTTTGAATAGACTCTAGTAGATACATAGTCCGAGAGGGAATGCTTCATCTTTGTCAAAAACTGTGCCTGTTGAACTAGAGGAAGATGGGATGTAGCTCCTGCAGTAGGCCTGTCACAACAGGAGGCGTCTAGAAATTATGTGTCATTAATATCCTAGTTAAAATTTGGCAGACACTGGGCATGGTGGTGCACACCTGGGCATGGTGGTGCACACCTGGGCATGGTGGTGCACACCTGGGCATGGTGGTGCACACTGGGCATGGTGGTGCACACTGGCATGGTGGTGCACACTGGGCATGGTGGTGCACACCTGGGCATGGTGGTGCACACCTGGGCATGGTGGTGCACACCTGGGCATGGTGGTGCACACCTGGGCATGGTGGTGCACACTGGGCATGGTGGTGCACACTGGGCATGGAGCACCTGGAACCCCGTCAGTCAAGAGGCTGAGGCAGAAGGAGTTGAAGGATAGCCGGTGCTGCATAGCAGGACCCTGTCTTGAAAAGCCAGAAGATCAGGGCTGGAGAGACGGCTCAGCTGTTGAGAGCACTTGCTGCTCTTGCAGAGGACCCAGGTTCGGTTCCCAGCACCCACATCATAGCTCACACCCATTTATAACTCCAGTTCCAAAGCATCTGACACCTTCTGGCCTGTACAAGCGCCAGGCACATACATGGTATATATACATCCACAGAGGCAAACACTCACACACATAAAATAATAAAAGTAATAAATCTTAAAAGAAGAGCAGTCCTGTGTGAAGATGCACACCTCCTTAGTGCCTGGAAGGCGGATCAGGAATTCAAGGCCAATCTTGGCTGTGTGAGACCCCATCTCAAAGAAAGAGAGGGGCGCAAAAAAAAAAAAAAAAATTAGTGAATTGGATGCAGATCATACCTTCAGATCTAACTGAGTTTATAGAAACTGCAGAGGCAGTAAGTACATCCTAAAAGGACACCACCAGGAGCCAGCAAAATCCAGGATAAACCACCTGGTTTCCTCAGCAAGTGGTTTTCCTAAAAGTAATAACACTGGGGTCTAACAGGTTTAAGAGCTTTTGGCAAAGTGCAGTGAAACTTTTTTTGGTCCAGATTTGAACAAACCAACTCTGGGAAGTATCTTTTAAGATGATGGACTTGTGAGCACTGAGCGGCTCTGGGAGATGTTAGGAGTGCTGTCATTCGTTTGGGTATAATAATGACAAAGCTGAGCAGTTTAAGACGTAACTTGTACAAGATTCTCAGAGCTACCCTGGGACCAGCTGCCCTTCTCTGCCCAAACCCTTGGCTGTTAGAATCCAGGCACAGAAGACAGACAGTTTTGGGGCAGTCCATTAGCACTCCCGGAGTAACTGCTTTTCCTTCTACCTTGAAGGACTTTAGCATGGTTGTGATAAATGGTCATTTATTTTGTGTTGGGCGAGGGTGTTCCACAGCAAGCGTTTAGATCAGAGGACAACTTTCTGAATTCCTCTCCTGAGATGTGGAAGTTCCAGAGATCAAACTTGGGTCATCAGGCTTGGCAGCAAGCACCCTGACCTGCTGAGGCTTCTCACCAGTCCAATGGCCATTGTTTGAGCAAATATTTACTGTGAGCCTACTCATATTCAGTCCTGGAGACACAGAGGTGAATGGAGCATAGTCTGTCTCTTTAAATGGCACTTCAGCTGGAACACTGTAATGACCTGGTCCACCTGTTCATAAAGAGATTCCAGAAGGTCCTAGTTGTTCACTGGATCTGTAGTGAAGTTTAAGCTGTGATGAGAGACGACTGTGGTCTGTGGGGTTTCTCTAAGACACGACAGGTTTGGAGCCATGTGTGAGTGAGAGAGAGAGACAGACATACAGACACACGGTTTCTCCTTATAGACCTGGCCACCCTGGAACTCGTTCTGTAGATCAAGCTGGTCTTGAACTTAGAGATCTTCCTGCCTCTGCCTCCTGAGTGCTGGGATTAAAGGTGTGCACCACCACTGCCTGACTGATTTGGAGCTTTTTAAGAAGGTAAAGATGTCTATGAACAAAAAGAGTGAGGTGACGGAATAGGAACTGTCGTAGACATGCCTTTGAAAAGTAGGGATGGCCAGCTGCAGTGATGTGCTTGGAAGGCAGGAGGGTCAGGCTGGAGGCAAGCTGCAGGAAGACTTGGTAAGGTTCTCTGCTCAGGAAAACAAGAGCAGATTTGACCTGTGGGGTGAGAACACATTTGCAGGATGATGAGTTTAACTGGGAAGGTGTTTCCCATGGTCCTGAAAGTTAAGAGTCCTGGTCATTGCCAAGGGGACATTGGAGAAAACTGGGGAACTCCTGGTTTGTGAAGTCTGGAGACTGGAGATGTGGCACTATCTCTTGCTTGTATACTGTTTGTGGGCCCCTTACTTTCTCTAAGGCCTTGTTCTTCATACAGTGGAACAATACATCTGCCTCAGCCCTGAGTTCTGTGGGGACCATGTAAGAGGATAGCACGGGATAATGGAGTCAGTCTGTGTTGTGTGCACTTAGAGCAGCAGCAGCTGAAAGCGTCACACTGTCCTAGAAAGCCGGTGTCTGTCTGTCTTCATTCTATTGAACCCACTTGCATGGCTTGATAGTAAAGCTCTTTCCTAGCATGCCTGAGGCCCGGGATTCTAAAAGTATAAAGTCCCAGCCTATCAGAAAAGAGCACCCACCAGACACAACCCCTCATGGTTGCTCTAGCTTTGGAACGGTTTAGGTGTGTTCATGGCCGATTGCTAGACAGAACAGGCTGCTGTGCCGCATGCTTCTGACTCTGAGGTTGTGGGCAACCCCTAGTAATGGCTTGTGAGGTTGAGGCTAAGCTCCTGGTGATTCCTGAGGCTTCCTGGCTGAGCACAGCCTTGAGCATCTTTGTCCTCCTGAGGCTCTGCAGAACCCCAGCCGCCAGAGCCTGCCGAAGCTGAGACTTGGCTTTTCTCAAAACAGCTTTTCTTCTGAATCAAATTTGCATTGACATCCCGCCACAAACCACCTTCCAGTCAGACAGACTTTGAACTATGCTCCAGTCCTGCCGCGGCTGCTTTGTCTTTAGTTCAGGTTTGACTAATTAGACTCGTTAATAAGAGAAAGTCTGTCCATGGAGGGCTGCTCGTGCTGACCGCTTTCTTTTCTTTCATTTTGTTTTTCTTTCTTTCTTTTTTTTTTTTTTTTTTTCAAATTTGCAGTGCTGGGGACCAAACCCAGGGCCTTGCACATGTAGATAAACCTCTACTGCTGAGTGAAATCCTGGCCCTGACTTGTTTACACACACAGTGAGCTAGTACCTCCTCTGTGGTTGCCACTCCTCATATATCATGCTTAGTGGTGGAATAAGGAGCGTTTTAGGTGCACCGTGTTGTTTATACACATGCGCAGACTTTGACCTGATGAGTCATCACGAAACATTACAAGGGCCTGTTGTCATTAGCCCAGATTTAGCTTTTCAGAAAGAATTAAATTTAGGATACTAAGTTTATAGTAAGTTCAGAGCATGCTTATAATTTTATTATTGTTTCTTTTGTTTCAGTGAAAAATATTAGCAGGTGAGTAGCCAAGACATGTGTCTTCAAAGGCGTTTGGGAAGGGGCTAGGATGGAGCAGAGCAGGTGGAAACACACAGTGTGCTCTGAAGAGTGGACCTGGAGGAGAACTTGTCACTAGAAAGGCTTGAGAGGGCGTCTTGTTCAGTTAGTTCCCTTTTCTGGTTAATCATGAGGAAAGTGAGGTTGAGAGAGGTTAGGTGACTTACCCAGAGCCACATAAGCCACAGGACTAATGAGCAGTTTCTTCCTGAGACTGTGACTCGACACTTCCTGGTTAGTGTACGAAGCATTTTCCTTGTTTGTGTCTTTTTTTATTTCAATTTTTACATTAAAAGGAGAGTTCGTGTTTATTGAGTACATCCTACCACAAGTTCTTTTACAGTATGTTAGTTTATGTAGTCCTGGGGTCCTACTGCACAGTGTCAGCCTAATACAGTAGGGTGGTACAGGAGGCCAGCTGAGTTCAGTCATGTGGCCAGTCTTAGAACTGGCCTGCAGGCTGCAGGTCTCTGTGACCTGTTACTTCGTGATACCCACTGTCGCTCCTGGTGATGGAAAGTCCGATATTTCAGAGTGTGGGTAGTGGCGATGGTTATCTTCAGAGTGTGGCTGTTGGGACTTGTCACTTGCTCTGCAAAGGCAAAGACGTACACAGTGGGTGGAGGGAGCCTTGCTGGGGAGCCCCAGCACTTAGCAGGCCGCTGGCTAACTTCCCTCTTGTCTCGGTAAGATAAGTGGTGTTTGTTGGTTGGCTAGTTGAGGCCCAGATAGACTCAGGGACTTGCCCAGCTCCTTATCACAGACCCACGTGGCCATTTTCTAGCTCATCCTCAGCCCCTTCTAGCCTAGATTTCCACTTCTCCTCTTTTCTGTCTTACACCAAGATCGTCTAAGTACTTCCCAAAAATAATGAGCCACGTGTGGGCGTGTTCATTCTCCAGAATGAATCACTGTGAACAAGGCCAGCACCAACGAGAAAAGAATAACTCTCAGGAATCAGGGGCTCCTGACTACTTGGCCCACTAATTGATGGACGCTGAAGGGACTGCTTTTCAGAAGGCGGCTGTGGGCTTGGCTGTGTCTCACCAGGCTCAGAATAGTCATCTCTTGAAGTTGTTAATTTCCCTTTCTTGCATCCCCAAATAGACCCAATGTTGTTCTCTTTGCTGGACGTCACAACATGGGTACTGAGAGGTGTGCTCCCTGTAGGGAACCCCTAAGGGACACAAAAGGGAATCATCAAAGGCGCCTTCTTGGGTGAGCAGGACTCTTGGAGGAAGAAAAGGGGGTCCTGCCAAGTTTTCTGAGACTTGAATAAATTTTAAGTTCTTAAGAGGAGTAAGACAGAGCCTGGCTTGGAGGCCCAGGCCTGTGATCCCAGTACTGTAGAGACGGGAGGGTGGAGGGTTCAAGGCCAGCTGGGCTATGGAGTGAACCAATCTCAAACAAACAGAAACAGAATGAGAGAATTTGCAACACAAGTTTGGAGGAAAGTTTGAGGTTTTCTTTGTCTTGAGACTAGAAGGTTAGCACCGAGGTCCAGGGAAACTTTCTGGAAAAGCTCCTTTTATGACGAGTCCTTGTCTCACGGTTGACCACTTCAAATGCACTGCTGTAAGAAATAGTGTAGCCCAAGCAGGTAGCTGCATGTTTGGGAATTCGTCTCAGAAGATAGAAATCTCCTCAAACACTGTAAAAACACACAGGCCCTGCATGGAAGGGCTCTCTGTCTGCTCGCCTGCCTCCCCTCCCCCTCCCCAGTACCTTGTGTCCCTGAATGGGAACAGCAAAGGGTTGCCTTATTTACAGTCTGGGGTGGTTGGGTTGTCTTTGGATTGTAAAGCTAAGGGATAACTTTCAGAGAGTGGATGAAGAGATGAAGAGGAACTCTTGCAGCCTAGGCTTTCCTTTGGATTGGCCACGGCCCCTTTTGCTCTGGAGGCTCAGTGTGCAGGTCTTCCCACAGTGTGTGCCATGCAGGTCTCGTGCCCTTGCCCTCCGCCCTGGTGAGTGAGTGACTGCCCTAGCACTGGCAGTGCCGGCTTCAGTCTTGCTGCCAAGGCTACACTCCTGCCTGTCCCAGGAGGTCAGGGCGAGGTTAGGCTTGGGGGAGACAGTAGAGGAGTACCAACTGTCTGTGCTATTCTTGTTAGTCAGATAAATAAAGGATTGCAGATTCCAGGGCTGCTGAACAGCTTTCAGAGGCGCCAAATTCATTGACGGTGATTTCCTGTTGGTGGCACACACTTATGTGTGGTACATACCCAGCAAAACGCATTAATCCCAGTGGGGATTTTGTATACTGCGTAGTTGAAAAAAGGGGAAAGGGAGAGACACACACACGAGTACATGAGTGTACATGTGCATGCCAAGTGCTGCCTGGGGCCTTTGGGTATGGGTTAAATTTATTACACACTTTATATGCATGATCTCATTTCCTCCTCACAATAACTTTATGAAGTGGGCATTCAAATTCTCTAAGGAGAACATCTTCCTTGGCCCTCATGGGCTGGGTACCAAACGTGGACTAAAGGGAGGAGGTGATAATGGAGAGCCAGGGGAGGCTGCTCAATGGAAGTGGTGATTGAGCAGAATTTTGAAGGATTTAGGCAGGAAAAAAGCCACCAACATTGCAGTGAAAGGCTGGATGAGAGCATGCATGCCGTGTCCTGGAAACTGGGGTGCCTGGTGCCCAAGAAGAGATGGAATGAGACTGGCCCCAAGGAATCTTGGGTAGCTTTGTATGGAATGTGGGGGAGCACCTGTTCTCCAAAGGGAAGACTCCATCCACCTTGCAGGATCATTTGGAAGGAGTGGGTGCTTCATCTCTGTTTCACTGGCAGAGAACAGAGCAGTTAGAAATGGCAGGACCTACAGAGCCTTGTCTCTGAGCTAAATGAGGTGCAGAGGTGCCCGTTGAGGCGTCTTTCTGGCCCCAGTTCCATAAAAGCTGCTTATTTGGGGGATGTAAGTATTGGGGGGGGGGTTCATTCTGAGTTTGGAAAAGGACCTGAAGGAAGATCGTACATTCCTGTTGATGTCTGCTTCTCCGTGTCCTGTAGCTCTGCTGTGTGCATGTACCAGCTGCCTACAGACCAACTACACGTGTGAAACAGATGGGGCCTGCATGGTCTCCATCTTCAACCTGGATGGCATGGAGCACCACGTGCGCACCTGCATCCCCAAGGTGGAGCTGGTCCCTGCTGGAAAGCCCTTCTACTGTCTGAGTTCCGAGGATCTGCGTAACACCCACTGCTGCTATACTGACTTCTGCAACAAGATTGACCTCAGGGTGCCCAGCGGTGAGTGGACACCCTTGGATTGTCTCACTGGGAGGTAGAGCACTTCATCCTTCCGTTCTTCTGCTCAGGGATAGCCAGAGGTGGTTTTTAGATGCCCCCTGAGGTGATGGCAAAGGCTAGGCTTCTTTCCTAGTCAGGCTTATTGCTCAGAAGGTGAGAAGAGCACATTTCCCAGTTAGTCCCAGAGCTACTGGCTACTTGTGGGATAGAGGACAGCAGCAGCAGAGCCATGTGAAGGACTCTGCTTTGGGGACGGTGAATCGGTGTGAGGAAGGCTAGAGTTAGGAAGGCTGGTGGTCACAGTGCAGTTAGACATCTCCTTGGGCAGGTCTGCCATTTAGCAGGTCTTTCTGAGGAGAGACTGACCAGAGCCTAGAGCAGCCTGCAGCTTGCAACTCTGACATGCCTTGAACTTGCAGAGTGGGTTTAGTTTCACTGCTGGAGTGCTGACCGAGAGAGAGGTGGTGTTCAAGAGCATCAAGGCTTAGGCCAGCCCAGGAGGACCAGGGAAACCCGCACTGAGGTCTTTACATGAGGTGCAGTTTCAGGGAAAACGGAACCCCAGCGTTCTTTTGCTTTTACTGTTTCCTCCCTCCTCTCGCCCGTTTTCCCAGGGCACCTCAAGGAGCCTGAGCACCCCTCCATGTGGGGCCCCGTGGAGCTGGTGGGCATTATTGCTGGCCCGGTCTTCCTCCTGTTTCTCATCATCATCATCGTTTTCCTTGTCATCAATTACCACCAGCGTGTCTACCACAACCGCCAGAGACTGGACATGGAGGACCCCTCATGCGAGATGTGTCTCTCCAAAGACAAGACACTCCAGGATCTTGTCTACGATCTCTCCACGTCAGGATCTGGCTCAGGTACTAGGTTCTCCAGGCACTGTGTTTGTTGGCCCTCACAACTGGTTCCCAGCAGGAGAGAGTGTTTATGAGGAAGGCCAGGGCCTGCTGTGTTGAGTCATTTGGTTTCATAATTCTCCTCATCTGGAGTCTGACATGTAATAAGATATGATAATGGCTACACCAAAATCTCTCATTCCCCAAGATTCCAGAGGTCAAGTGCAAAACTTCCTCTTGCAGAAACTCTGCCTCTCTCCAGCTTTTGTAGCTGTGTGTCTGAAAATTGAGCTGCTTCCATGCGACATGCTCAGTTTCAGGGCTCCTTTTGAGAAACCAGAGTGTGCCGGATTCCTGTGAGGTGCTGGCAGCTAATCACTGATCTCTGAGGACACTGAGCAAAGCTTAGACTGGAGACTTGGTGAATCATTGACTTGTTCCACAGCCCGTGGGCTTTGGTAAGAGTTATCGGAAAGGCAGCCTGGGCTTCCAGCATAGTTGGCCTCCATTTCCTGGAGGGCCTGTTATTGTCCAAGGCTTTCTTAGATGAGGCATTGAACTCAGCACTGGGCCTTGACATGAAACCAGAACTCAGGCTGGAGAGAGTTGAGGTTGCTCAGGTCTCGGGAAATAGCTCAGCTAACAAAAACAGAAAAAGTTAAATATGTGGGTGTGGTAGCACATAGCTGAGACCGTCTGTAATATGTATAGATGTATGTATATATGTATGTGTATATATGTATATGTATATATGTATGTGTATATATGTATATGTATATGTATCATTAGCACTGGGGAAGCTGAGGCAGGACAATTGCCTCAAGTTCAAGGCCAGCACAGACTGCCTAACAAGTATCAGGCCAACCAGGACTACATAGTGAGTCCCTGTCTCAAAAACCCGGCTCAGCTAACTATTAGATGCAAATATGACTGAAAAGATATTGTTGCTGTTGTAATGAAGATAAACGATCATTTCAGAACTAGTCCATTCTTCTGAACGTAGAAAGAGCATCCAGAGGGCAGTGCTGCCGTGAGCTGGAACACAGGTCTCACTGTGACTCTGTTTCCCTGCCGTGGGTTAGACTGTGGTTATGCAAGGAAGCTGTGCCATCAGTCATAGCCAGATGCCCTCCTGTGAGCGCTGACATCTTCTCCATGTCAGTGGTGTTGCCTTAGGGAGCTCAGCAGCAGAGAGCACCAGCATGAATATATTTAAAAGCTGCATATTTTTAGAAACCTAGAAAATATGATCTGGCATGTGCTTTCCCACCAAAGGCAGGGCAGTGGCTGGAAGTGCCTGGGAGAGTCTTAGTGTCCTAGGGTTTTCAGATCCAAGCCAGCTGAGATTGGGGAGTCTTGGTAGACATTTTGTCTAGACTAAAACAGTTAATGAGTATTCCTCCTTGGGTAATTCAGTCCATTTTTGGTACAGAGTGTGCAGGCTTCCAAGGTGTTGGTCTTGTTTTTAGTTTTGTTTTTTAAATTGTGTGTGTGTTAGGGGCAGGTATGTACAGGTGAGTAGGTGCCCTTGGAGACCAGAAGTGATCTGTTGGAGCTGTACTTTGTGAGTCATCTGACAGAGTGCTGGGCACTGAACTCGGATCCTCTGGAAGAATGGTTGTCCTTTCATCCTTCCTTTCTTTTTCCTTTCTTTCTTTTCTTTTGACAAGCTCTCACTATGTAATTTTGGCAAGCCTGGAACTCACTACGTAGACCAGGTTAACCTCACACTCACAGAGATCCACCTGCCTCTGCCTCCTGAGCGCTGTGGTTAAAGGTGTGCGCCACCATGCCTGGCTCAGTATGTGCTCTTAACCATTAAACCATCTCTCTAGCCTGGGTATTTAATAATGCTGTCTTTAAAGTATTAAGTTCATGTTAGGGCTATGACTTCTGGGTCTTTTTAATAAATGCATACTGAATGCCCTCTGGAAACAAAGATTGAAAAGAAGCTGGCCTGTGACTGGATAGGCTGACAGGATTGTTGAAGAATCTTACAGAGGTGTGTACATTTGAGGGAGTCTTGAAGAACAGGTTGAGATTGTAAGTGAGGTAAACAGGCAGGGAACATTCCAGGCCATGGAACAGACTGAATGCAAAGAGCAAAAACCCATGAAGGCTCCCAGTGTGTTTAAAGACTCACAATAATGATTCTGGCATGATGTGCCTGGAGCAGGCAGAGGCAGGCTGGCCAGGTATAAAGGGCTGTGGGGCCACACTTTGTCTCGCAGCGCAGAGCTTCTGCTGAAAGTTTTCACATGGACAAATAAATGCTTTTTTCCCCCTTTGGATGAAATGAGATTTTGGCAGTGATGTGGAGGATGGGTCCATTCCCTTGCCAGTCTCCTGTTAGAAAGGGCAGGGTGAAGCAGGGCTGTGTGGGTGTGTAGAACAAGGGCAGGTGAGATGAGGTGGAAACCAGTTGGAAGTCTTTAGAAAGGGACCGAATAGGACAGGGCACAAGCGTGAGGGAAGGATGGGCCTGCCTGGGAAACTTGGGGCAGAGTTTAACTCCTGCTTTGCTCTTTGCTGTTTGCATTTATTTGAGCGAGTTATAGAACATTCCCTTTTGAGCCTTCCTAGTGTTCCTGTCTGTACAATGGGGATAATAGCAAAGCCTGCCTTACTGAACATGATGAGGTCATTATGTAAAACCCCTAGCGTAGAGCCTTATGCGTATTAAGTACACAGTAAATCCACCAAACCCAGGGATTACTAACAGCTGTTATTTGGTCCGGGGAGGGAATGAAAGAAGATAAAGTCAGTCATGATGAGAAGGGTGATTGGATAGACAGACAGACAGACAGACAGACAGACACTGAGTGAGTCAAATGAAGCAATGATGAGCCCTACAAGACGGTAAAATGAGTCATGAATTAGTGTGGGTAGTCTCCAGTCTACACCTGGAGCCTTCCTGTGAATAGCTCTCTAGAGAGCTGGGAACCCTATGAGCTTGGACCATAGGTCCTGTTGGCCACACAGCATCGCCCTCTAGTGGTTAGTGAGCAGGGTGGCCAGGAGGCCGTGCCCATCTCAGGAACCCTGCTCTCTTTTTTTTTCCTGTGACCATCAGAATACAGCAGACACTAGTGAGGGTGAATGTGGTCAAAGATTTACATGCAAGTTTCTCATTCACATAGACCAGAGGAGAAATTCTCAGCTGCGGGGCAGCTGATCACATGACTTGCTCTTAGCCCGCTGTGGTTAACCTAGCATGGCTCAGGCCTTGCTGTGACACTCTGTGGCTCCTGGGCCAGGGGAGGTTGGAGGGACATTTTGTTGAGGGCCTTTCTGGAGACACACACTGAGTGGCAGGCCCAGAGTTTAGCAGATTTGCAATGTCAGACTTCTCTTCACTCTTTGGCCCATAGGCTTACCCCTTTTCGTCCAGCGCACGGTGGCCCGAACCATTGTTTTACAAGAGATTATCGGCAAGGGCCGATTTGGGGAAGTGTGGCGTGGCCGCTGGAGAGGTGGTGACGTGGCTGTGAAAATCTTCTCTTCTCGTGAAGAACGATCTTGGTTCCGGGAAGCAGAGATCTACCAGACAGTCATGTTGCGCCATGAGAACATCCTTGGATTCATTGCTGCTGACAATAAAGGTATGAGGTGTCCCAGAGTCAGCGGCCCTGGGGCGGGGGGCACTGGAGAGAGCTGACTGCTCTGGATAAGAACAGTTTCAAACCCTTTTGAAAATGCGGAGCCTTGTATGCCGAGAGAACCCCACACGGAGCCTGGGTCGTTAGGCAGGTAAGAAGGCCCTCGCCCTCACCCTGCAGGCTCTTCCTCCTCCCTGATTTTCTCTCAGACCTGCACATAGTGTGGTCCCCGTTGGGCTCCTATTTATTTATTTTGAAAATCCCTACAATAAGGAATTAGTTTCACCCTCCCAGCAAAGAATAGTGACAAAAATGTGTACAGTCACATTCTGCAACACAACCAGCACTTGTGGCGGCAGCCACCAAGGAACTAAGACCTGCCGTCCCGAGTGTTACCTTGTGGCTGTGAAGCGCACTTTTTGGTCCGTTCAGCACTAAGGCCCCTGAGCTGCTGCTGCTGCTCCTTCGCTCTCCCCCACCTTCTCTTGCTTCTTTGTTAGGGAGGGTGGGGTTGAGGCAGGGGCTTGGTGTGCAGTACAGCCTGGCCTCACAGGTGGTCTCTGTGTCTCAGCCTCTCGGGTGTGGACCACACCTCGCTGTCTTGCTGCAGTTCGGAGGCTTTTGCTTGTGCCTAGGCACATCCCTATTTTGAGGACCTCACTGATGGGCAAACTAACAGCTGATGGTAGGAGGCAGGTGCGAGCCAGTCCAGGTTGAGTGATGGCGAAGGCGGGTCACAGATGAGCTGGACAGAGGAAAGTCTGTGTGCGCATGTGCACAGGTGAGGTGTGTTTGGGTTCTGCAGATAGCAAGGGAGAAGTAATGGAGGGGTGGGCAGAGACCAGGTTATGCTGGGCTGTGTGTGTGTGTGTGTGTGTGTGTGTGTGTGTGTGTGTGTGTGTCTTCCCGAGTGTGTGAAGTCAGTGTCTTTGTCTTTCTGTATTGTTCTCTGCCCTATTTTTTGAGATAGTCTCTCACAGAAGCCAGACTCACTGATCGGCTGGACTAACTGCCAGCAAGTCCCTGTGATCCTCCTGTCTCCACCCCAGTCCAATGCTGGTGTTACAGGAACATGTGCCATGCCTGGTTTTTACATGGGTGATGGGAATGCAAACTCAGGTCCTGTGCTGGCACAGCGGACATTTTAAGGGAACACTGAAAGGCCTGTGTTTGATACTGAGCACAGAGATAATAATTAGAATGCTGTTCATTAATTTCATAGCATTTACTGGTCACTGTGGGCCAGGGCCTCTACCAGTCTTCCAAATCATCTTACATAAAAACAAACTACACAGAGATCCCAGGGGAAGAGGGGACAACTGGCAGAGACTATCCCTGGAACACAGAAATGGTGAGGTAGCCGGGCCATGTTTTAGAAGTCTCTGGCAGTTCTGACACAGCTTACTCGGTGGCGTGTGTCCACTGAGCCTGTGGGAAATGCTGAAACAGCAAAAGCTCATTCCTCACAGTGCTGTGGGGTTACTGATGGCCCCAGCTGCCCCTAAGCTGAAGAGTTCTGGGTTCAAATATAGGGGAAGAAGAGAATCTCAGCCCTCTGAGGAAGTGGCCGCTCTTGCAAACATCTTAGAATCATTGGAAGGCTCAAACCATCTTCTTGTAACAAATCAGTGGGCCCTCAAAAAGTAGTTGTTGGTTGGAGTGTGGCCCTTGTTGGGATCAGAGGTGCCACTGTTCAGACCTTTCCAGCAGTTGCTCTCTGTTGATTCTGGCAGCTTCTGTGAGTTGAGATCTGGGGATACCCTCATAGGGCCAGGGAGGAGGGAAGTTAGGCTCTTTGCTCTTGCCTTTTTACCATGGTATATTCAACTACCACCAGCCTAGACCTTGGGAGCTCTCACTCCAACATCTATAATCTTCCAGTGACAGAAGCATAGTCTAATTTGATTCCTGGCGTTTTTCTTCTCTCCCTTCCTCTCCCGTCCTCCTTCCTGCTACCCCATGTGAAAAAGAGGGAAAATACAGTGCATGTTACCCACCTTCCACTGCTTCTTTGAGGGCAAGATGAGCTTTCTGGGAATACTTCACAGTGGGCTGTTCATGCATGGAAAAGCATCTTTGGTTCTGTAACAGTGATGCACAAAGGAGATCGTCATGTTCCCGTCCCAGCTCCTAGCCTGAGGAAGGCCACAGGCTGGCAACATTTCCAGTTGGGTTACGATCAAAAGGTCACACGGCATTCGGGAGGGGAGAGGTCTTTGAGGTGTTGCTCCTTGGCAGTGGTGAGTGTAGCCTTGTGAGTCTCACAAAGTCAGGGCTGTAACAAAATGGAACCTGTTGCTTTCCCTAAGCACATATTGTTCTTCTCTGGCTACCCCACATTGCAGATTTGGCAGTAAAATGGATATTGTTTAGAACTGTCCTTTTCAGTGTTCCCGATGTCTCAGCCAACTTGTGTGTTGCTGTGATAAAGCACCACAACCGAAGCAGCTTACAAAAGAGTTGACTTTGTGCTCACTCTTCAGGGGTTGAGTCCATGATGGTGACGCTGCCGGCGCGGGCTGCGGGAACAGCAGCTGAGAGCTCACATCTTGAACCACAAGCAGAAGGATGGCTCAGGCCTTTTGAAACCTCAAAGCCTGCCCCCAGTAACACACTTCCTCTAGCAAGGCCCCACCTTCTAGGGTTCCCAGATAGCCACTGACTGGGGGTCAAGAAGTCAGATGCCCAAGGCTGTTAGGGGACCTCTTGTTCAAACCACCACACTCACTTGGATAACGGAGCAGTTCTAAAAAAGAAATGCTCTTCCCTGTCCTCCCTGGAGGTCGCTGTAGGGAAGAGAGGTCAAGGGACAGCCAGAGTTGAGAGGCAAGAAGTGCCGATGCCGGTCTTGCTGAGCCTGGCGTTCGTTTGCAGCACACACCGCCTCCTTGCTGCTCAGTTCCTTCTGTTCAGACCGCCTCTGTTTTCTGCAGATAACGGCACCTGGACCCAGCTGTGGCTTGTCTCTGACTATCACGAGCATGGTTCCCTGTTTGATTATCTGAACCGATACACAGTGACCATTGAGGGGATGATCAAGCTGGCCCTGTCTGCAGCCAGTGGGTTGGCACACCTGCACATGGAGATTGTGGGCACTCAAGGTGGGTAGTGAACTCAGCTAAAGAGCAGGAAGCTTGAGACAAAGGCCTGTCCATCGCCATCTGGTCCTCCTCACTGAGGGAGCTGGGGCCAAACTTTGGGAATGGTGATTTCATCTGAGGAACAGAGCGCCAAACTGTCTGAGCAGGAACAAAAGCTGAACAGCGCTCCTTCATTGGCTCTGTCGTTAGCCCTTCCCTAGGGAAGATCTGAGGTGAGGGCTTGGCTGCTATTAACACAGGCTCAGTGGTTTGCTAAGGAACAGCATTTTGGGGTGCACTGTGGAAGAGTGGAACTAAGAAAAGACCAGCACCCTAGATGAAGGAGTGTAGTAATCTCCTGCTGAGGTTGGGTACTGCCTTGCACATTGCATGATGGCAAGACATGTGGCCTACCTGTCTGCGGCTTTCCGGGAAGAGGACCCAGACTTTGCTAGACTGTCCTGTTGGCTCTGGAGCCCGGGCTCGCCCCAGCAGCAGGTGTGAACACTGGGGCTTGCGTGGCCCTGGGCAGTGGCTGTCACTGCATGTGGTAGGAAACCAGCCTGACAGGCAGGCTTCAGTGTTGCAGGACTAATGGCAGTCCCAGGCCTCAGCGCCACCGTGTGCTCAGTTGTCCACCTGACCCACCTGGGCTCTTCAGGGCTGCTGAGTGCTAGTATTTTAATGTTCAGCAATAATCATGTCATTCTGAGGCATGCCAGGTACTTCTGGGAATGCTTTTATCCTCTCCACATCCCCATGAAGTGCCATTATTCTAACTGTCCAGAGGAGAAGGCTGAGCTTCTCATGGGATCACTGGCCTGTGGGAGGCAAAGCCAGGAGGCAGCCCACAGTCTGGCTCAGAACCTGTGCGTGTTCCATGCATACATCTTCCTTAAGTGTTCCTGGTTTTGTCTCTGCCAGGGAAGCCTGGAATTGCTCATCGAGACTTAAAGTCCAAGAACATCCTGGTGAAGAAGAATGGCATGTGTGCCATTGCAGACCTGGGCCTGGCTGTCCGTCATGATGCAGTCACTGATACCATCGACATCGCTCCGAATCAGAGGGTGGGGACCAAACGGTAGGAAGGCCCTGGGCTCCGGCCCCACTCTTCACCCCCCACCCCCCCACACACACACAGGAGGAACTGGGGGGAGATGTCCTCTTGTCCTTGAACGGCAGGTGTTGGTCCCCCCCTCATACTGGACACTGCACAGCGATGCCTGACAAGTGCTGTACCCGGAGCCCCGCCCCACAGCAAGTGTGTGCTGTGGCCTCGCAAAGGGCAGTGGAGGAAGAGTCTGGAGCAGGAGGCCTGGCTTGGTGGCTCATGCATTTAGTCCCAGCACTCAGGAGGCAGATCCATGCAGATCTCTGTGAGTTCAAATACACAGTGAGACCCTGTCTCCAAAAATGGATTAAGGATTACTGGAGAAATGACTCAGTGATTAAGAGCATATACTGCTTTTGCAGAGGACCCAAATTTGGTTCCCAACATCCATATCAAGTTGTTTGGCTCACAACCACCTATAATTCCAGCCCCAGGAGATCCAAAGTCCTCTTCTGACCTCATTGGCGGGCGTTCACATACACACACACACACACACACACACACACACACACACACACACACACGTAAAAAAATAATGAAGATAACTATTTCAAAATGAAAAAGAAACTGGCCTGTGGTGGCACATGCTTTTAATACCAGCATTTGGGAGGCAGAGGCAGGTGGATCTTTGAGGCCAGCCTGGTCTACAGAGCGAGATCCAGGACAGCCAGGGCTACACAGAGAAACCCTGTCTTAAGAAAATAAACTAAAAAGCATTCTGGAGCAGAGTTTAGGAGGGTGGGCAGAGTTTAGGAGGGTGGGCAGAGTTTAGGGGGGTGGGCAGCAGACCTGGCTGGGGCAGGGGTGACACTGCGGTGCAGGCATGGCTAGCGGAACCCCTTGAGGGAGAGGGGAATGGATCCTGTCTGAACCTGCAGAGCAGGGGGGCCAGCCTGAGCAGAGCTAATGCAGGCTGGCATCTGGCTACCTGAAGGGGTGTGGCCTGCTCTCCACTTCACTGAGAAGTGAAGGAACTAGATGGCTGACATCACAAGATGGGGGGTGGGAGAGAAGGTCTGTGCTGGGTCTGAGTGAATTAATCATGCCGTTCCTTTTTGTCCTTTGACCTGAGATTGCATCTACCCAGGCTCCAGAGTGTGGGTGGGCGTCTTACATCATATAATTACACACAGTTACTGCTCAGAGTCACTAAGTGTGATTTTGATCACCTCTAGAATGGTTTTCACCTATCTGAAATCAGGTAAGATAAAGAAATTCAGAATGAATTTAAGCTCACTCCATCGCTATGTCTCCCCTGTGAAGTGATGGCTCCAGTAGCGATCCGCCATCACCACCACTGTAGTCCCACAACACAGGCCACGCCAAGGATCCAGAAGCTGAGACCTTCAGCTCTGGATTCAAAGCAGGCTGTGTGGTGGAAGACAGGCGCTCACTTCTGCTCCCCGGAGAGCTGCAATGGAGCAGTGTTCTCACACGTGTAGACTTTGTGTGGTGTGCGTAACCGCGTTTCTCTTACATTCCAGATACATGGCTCCGGAAGTACTGGATGAAACCATCAACATGAAGCACTTTGACTCCTTCAAGTGTGCCGACATCTATGCTCTGGGGCTTGTATACTGGGAGATTGCTCGAAGATGTAACTCTGGAGGTACCGTCTCCTCCTGTTCCCAACGGTGCTGGCGCCCCACTTCTCCACATCCTGTGGGGTGTTGGGTGCCAGAGTCCTGGAGGCACTGTGCCGAGAGGCCAGCTGGGTGTCACATTCGTTTTCAGGGCTAGGGATGAACTAACTCAGGGCTTTGTTGCTGCTGGACGAGACTCCTCCATACTCTAAGCCCTGGGACCAGTTTGTTGAATAGGGTTGTTCTTTTAATGATCATTTTGATAGCTCATTAGACATGTGACACACACACTCGCTTTTCCCTCCCTCCCTCACTGTCTTCATCTTTAACCCACAGTGGAGGAGAATTCCTAGGGTGCAATGGGCCAGGGTTAAGACGGGGGTCTTAGGAGAAGGAGGCGGTTGGTTCTGACATGTAGGTCTCCTGGGCACACTCCTCGCCACATCTCTGGGGGAGGCTTGTGTTTCCTTCTTTCACCAAGAGTAGAACTTTCCTAGTTGACAAGAGTGCTCAGGACCTTCTTAAAAAGATTCTTCTTCTCTCATAATTGAAAAACGAGCCGGGCGGTGGTGGCGCACGCCTTTAATCCCAGCACTCGGGAGGCAGAGGCAGGCGGATCTCTGTGAGTTCGAGGCCAGCCTGGTCTACCAAGTGAGTTCCAGGAGAGGCGCAAAGCTACACAGAGAAACCCTTTCTCGAAAAACCAAAAAAAAAAAAAAAAAAAAAAAGAAAAAAGAAAAACAAAAACCTGACAGTTACAGTTGCTTGTTCATGTCAGAACTTGGAGAAGATTAGCGGGAACATTTTTTATTGTCAGCTTGTGTGCGTGTTTTATGACGGCCTCCAAATATTCCACCATGTGCTCAGGTTCCAGAGCCTCCAGAGCCCTCCCCTCAGCCTTTGGTCTGGTGAAAGGTCCTGGGCAGTGGAAGTAGCTGAATTAAAAATAGCTGGTAGATGTTCCAGCGGGACCCTTTTGTCTGTTCCTGCCCTTTTCTGGCCATGATGTGTGTAGTTAGACACGGGTACTGGAGGAGATACTCGGGAACTCATGGGCTTGGGCCTCTTTTGTTGTTTTTTTTTTTTAATAATTTATTTAACTTTATTATATGTGTGTTGGTGTGAAGGTGTCAGATCCCCTGGAACTGGAGTTACAGACAGTTGTGAGCCGCCATGTGGGTGCTGGGAATTGAACTCAGGTCCTGTGGAAGAACAGCCAGTGCTCTTAACCTCTGAGCCATCTCTCCAGCCCCGGGCTTGGGCCTCTTTAATTTTGATCAGTATAACTAAGTAAAGTTGATTAGGAAAATTACGGCACTGTAGTGTAATTCAGTGGTGGTGCTAGAATGTAATACACATACACACATATATACGTACGTATATGTGTATACATATGTGTGTGTATGTTTATGTATGTATGTATTGTGTAAGCTCAGCATCCTCTTTCCACAAAGAAAATTGTCATGGGTCTTTTTAAAAATCATTGTGTGCGTTTGATGTATGTACATGTACATGTTCCCTTAGGTATGTGCACATGTATGTACATGTGGAGGCCAGAGGTTCACCTCATGTTTTTGAGACAGGGTGTCTCACCACTCCTGGAGCTCATGAGTTAGACTGATGGCTGAGGTGTCCTGGGATCCCCTTGTCTCTGTCTCGCCTCCTGCCCTGGGGTCACAGATGTGTCCTGGCTTTACCTGAGTCAGGCCCTCGTGCTCACACCAGGCCGTTTCCTCCTGAGCTGTCTCCCTGGCCCTGCCGTACAATGGTCAAACTGTGAAGAAGTTCCTGTCTTCTTTCTAGTGACGACCAGGAACTAGGGCTGAATCTGTAACAACCGCAGCGTCTCTTAGCGCTTGCTGCGTGTGTACGCTCAGTGTCCTCACTGCAGACCTGTGACGGAAGATGTGAGTCTTTCCCTCATTTTGTAGATGAAAAAAATGAGTCAGAGAAAGGTGAAGTAATGTGTGCAAGGTCACGTGGCTGAAACTGTAGCAGGCCGAGGCCTGACCTTCAGCTCCCAACTGCCCCTTAGATAATGATTACCTGGTCCAGTCCTCTGTTTAAAAATCTTACCTCATAGGGCTGGAGAGATGCTCAGTGGTAAAGAGCACCTGCTGCTCTTACAGAGGACCGGGTTCCCAGCATTCCTGGAGTAGCCTACAACCATCCCTAACTTTAGTTCCAGGATCTGACTCCTCCTTCCTGCCTCTGCCAGCACCAGGAACACACGTGGTGCACGTACATAAATACATCAATCTTTTTTTCATTTTTGGTTTTTCAAGACAGGATTTCTCTGTGTAGCGCTGGCTGTCCTGGATCTCTCTCTGTAGATCAGGCTGGCCTTGAACTCACAGAGATCCGCCTGCCTCTGCCTCCCGAGTGCTAGGATTAAAGGTGTGCACTACCACTGCCCTGCACTTAACTATGGATTCTTATGTGTAAATCTAAAGGATAGGAATTTAAAATACCACAGTTACTTCACTCTTAAAAGTGAATCCTGGGATGTGGAAGCAAGAGGACTCCCAGTTGAAGCCCCTGTGAAATTAGTGAGACCCTGTCAGAAGCGGGGGGGGAGGGGGGGGGGGGGGGGTGGGGGGGTGTTTAGGATGTAATTCAGTGGTAGAGCACTTGCATGTGGCCTGGGGGTAGTGATGGAGACCTATAATCCTAGTACCCAGGAGGCTGAGACAGGAGGATTGAAATTTTGAGGCCAGCATGGGGTAGGCCATATGTCCGCAGTAGCGTGCTTGCCCAGTGTGTGTGAGGCTTTGGGTCTGACAACCCACACGAGTTCAAATCGGAGTGCAGATGCTGTCACTGTTCATCTGAACACACCTCTGAAGTCTCTCTACTCCCCATTGTCTCCCTTCTTCACCTCACTGGAGAATCCAAGTGTCTTCTAGTCTCACTGATGGCCTCTCGTGCACTCCACGTGGCCTCCTGTTCCTGACATTTCCTGTGAATTGGTAGTTTGGTATATCTACCAAACTATTATGTGTTAGAATCACATCCAGGTTGGGCTTTTTTTTGTTTATTTGGAGCAAAAATATTTCATGGGCATTAGTCTGGGCTTCTAATACAAAGTACAGAATATTGGTCTGTCCCTTTATGATGTTGACAGCCAGAGGTTAAAAATCCAACATGCCAGCATTCATTCAAGGTCTTTACCTCCTGTGAGTCAGCTGTGTTTGTTCTTGTGAAGGAAGACTTACAGGGGGTATGCTGGCCCGTTCCCATAGCCTGCCTCAGAGACTGAGGCTGAGGACCATGGCTGTCATTGAGTTTGAAGGAACTCACTCTTACTTCTGTTGGTGACTAGGTTTTCTTTTTTCCTAGGAGTCCATGAAGAATATCAACTGCCATATTATGACTTAGTGCCCTCCGACCCTTCCATTGAGGAAATGAGAAAGGTCGTCTGTGACCAGAAGTTACGGCCCAACATCCCCAACTGGTGGCAGAGTTATGAGGTAGGGAGCTTGTTTGACACCTGAGACTCCTCCGTCTGCCAAGGGAGGGTTTGTCTGTCTCTTAATGGGCCAACCCAGGTCTGTCTTTTGAGTGTATCTTTTGTCTGTAAATCCAAAGTACAAAACTTTTTGATCTTTAACGTAAGTGTTACAACTAGGAAATCCCACACCTGGCCTCGTGTGACACCTGGCCTCAGTCGGTCATAGTCATATGCAGGCACACTGAAAACATTACACAGAGTCACTTTGAGACTGAGTTTAAGGTGGATAAGAAGTGTGAGTGAGTTTCTTGTTCAGAGGTGGCTCTAGTCCCTTCTCTGCGTAAATGTATATGCAGATATTACAGACGGAGAGGATCCAAAGTCCGTAGCACCTCCTGTCCCAAGCATTTCAGATATGGGGTCCTACTCAGTTTGTGCCTTTCTACACACAAGTCCTTTGCCGCTATAGTCATTTTCCTGGCGGTATAGAGTGTCCCTTTGGAAATGATAACGTACAAGAAAAGGAAGTCCCTGCCATGAGGGAGGTAGTCAGGAAAAGACAGAAACAAAAATAAACAGAACTGGTTAGCCTATCAAAATTGCCTGCGGGTGTCGCCCAGTGCAAGGCCTGGGTTCCAGCCTCAGTATGGCTCTTACAGAACTGTCACACTAGAAAAGTGGCCCTGTAGCCACAGGCCAGGGAGGCTCAGCCGTGGTTCAGGCTGGGCACCAGAAAGAGGCAGGCCTGAGACGGTGGCCTTTGTGGGAACTGCAGATAAAAGGAGTTGAGGGAAGAGTGTGAATCGGATGGAGGATCTGAATTCCAGTCTAGGGTACTTGGAATGGGAGGTAGTTGAAATGTGGGGAGTTTTGTGATAGACCCCTAACTAACGTGGAGACTTGAGGGAGTGTGGTCTGCCTAGCAGAGGACACAGGCCCCGTCACTCACGGCGGCGTCACTTTTCTTGGTGCTGTTTTATTTATTTATGTAGCTTCATTATAACAAACAAATTTACATTGAGGTTCCCTGTGCTGACGTCGCATCTGGAGTAGGTGTGAACAGTTAACACACCTGTCATTTACCCCCCTGCCTTTACGGCTATGCTAATAACCTCTGAGTACATCCTGGGCAGATTTCAGGGTAAGGCACAGCTCTGCTGATTCTGGAAACCGTGAGTAGGGAGAGCTCGCCTCTACTGGTAAAGAGCCTGGCCGCTAGGGGGCGATTCCGTACCTAGGAACATGGATCGGGACTCACATTTTAGCCAGGGCCTTCCTGCTGTGTAGGAGAACAGCATTTCCCAAAATGTACCCTGGGCACCGTGAAGTGGATTTAGTTGAGTGTGAGGCTGAAAGAACCAGCCTTCCGATGCTACCTTTCCCTTCCCTTGTACACCTGCCCCTTAGGGAAGGAAAAGCTGGGGAAGAAAGCATGCAAACATCGTGGGTGGACCCGACCTGACTGACAGGGAGGCGGCCGTGAGCCAGCGGCCCGGCTTCCGTGGGTCACTGTGGTTTCTCTGCGCAGGCGTTGCGGGTGATGGGGAAGATGATGCGGGAGTGCTGGTACGCCAACGGCGCTGCCCGCCTGACGGCGCTGCGCATCAAGAAGACGCTGTCCCAGCTGAGCGTGCAGGAAGATGTGAAAATCTAAGCTGCTCCTCTGCCTGCACACAGACCCTGGGCAGTGAAGACGACTGCAGCCGCCGTGCGCAGTGTGCTGGAGGCCTACCTCTTGTTTCTGCCCAGCCCTCCGACCAGAGCCCTGGCCTGCAAGAGGGACAGAGCCCGGGAGAGTCGGACACTCCCATATTGGGTTTGAGACACAGACACTTTTTATATTTACCTCCTGATGGCATGGAGACTCTGAGAGCAAGTTATGTAGAGAACTCGATGCCGAAAGTCGAACTGCTTGCAGTGGGAAGTACACAAAGCCCAGTGCATCCGGCCTGTAGCCGGCAATGGTGAAGGGGTGCTGGGCTCTCCCCGGAGCAGCCCCTGTACCTTGTGGTCTGCTGGTCTGCAGGTTTTCCTCCAGGGACCAGTCAACCTGGCACCAAGGTGTTGAGAGGAACCGGAAGTGTAGCCGCTCTCACAGGCAGTCCTGAGCCACACCACCCCCTTCTCGTGGACATCTGGAGGGACTGCCATTAGAGATACCACCTGCTGCCTGTCTGTCCAGCCAAGTGTGCATGTGCCGAGTGTATCCCACATTGTGCCTGGTCTGTGCCACGCCCTTACGTGTGTGTGTGTGTGTGTGTGTGTGTGTGTGTGTGTGTGTGTCTGTAGGTGCACACTTACCTGCTTGAGCTTTCTGTGCATGTGCAGGCCAGGGTGTGGTGGCCATACTGTCTCCGAGTGCTGGCACCTCTGTCACAGTGAGCAGCACCTGTTCACCTGGTGCCCTCCTGAAGGTCTCTCCTGTCCCCAGCCCCTGTCGGGGTGGCCCTTTTCTCAGCAGGCTGCTTGCCCACCCTGTGCCACAGGCCCTCCTCTTCCATTTCAGACCAGAACCAAAGCTGGCCCACTTGTCCATGGTATGAGAGGCTTTTGGGTCAGAATGGGGGGGGGGGATGAGCAGAGAAAGAATGTCATGCAAGTCTTGGGTGTTGTGTTCCCGCATCAGCCGTGGGAAATGAGCCAGCCCAAGGGCAGCTTCCTCGGCAGCAGTAAGGAAGGGCCAAGGAATCTGAAGCCAGATCTGGGACTCCGATTGGAATGTAACATCTGTGTGTCCCACCCCAGATTCTGCAGACTGCAGTGTATATTTTTGGTGGTGGTGGTGGTGGGTTTGGGGTGGGAAGGGATGGGCTGCAGGGGGTGGGAGGGAGGCAAGGGCGGGAGGGAGGCATCTGCATGAGCCTCTTGTACTGGATTCTCTGAGGAGGGTAGAGGGAAGAGCAGAGATTCGCATCCACTTCAGGGTCCCTACTGAAGGGAGCAATCTGGGTTGAATATGATGTTTAACCTAAGCGTAGTATTTAATGAGTTCTAGAAGCCTGCTGTGGTGGTGATTTGGTCAGCATATCTTAGGTATATCATAACTTTGAAGCCATAACTTGTAACTGGAGTGGTTTGTTTTAATTCATTTTATTTTATTTTATTTTATTTTATTGGGAGGGTCAGGATTTTAACTTTAATACTGTTAAGTTTTTGTAAAAGGAAAACCATCTCTATGTGACAATTACCTCTTAGTATGTTTGTTTTTAAAGAAATCCCAAAAACAAACAAAACACCACAGAAACATTCTCTAGAATCAAACGCACATAGTTCAGTCACTGGAAACGTTTGTCTTTGCGCCTGAGCCGGTTCCCACTCAGCAGTGAGCGCTCCTCCTCCCCGGGGACTTGGTGTCTTGTGTCCCATGCACACCCCTCCCCTTGAGCAGCCTCAGCCCTCTGTGCATTGCCCACCTGGCCGCACTTTCCCGACATTTGCTCAGCAGTTTGAGTTGCCTGCCTGCTGAGTGCTAGACCTGGGAGGACCTCTGGGAAGGAGACAGGCTTGGGTGCTGCGCCTGGGGCGCCAGAGGAGGAGCTGCATCACGTGAGCGGGTGAGCACCCGCTTGGAGACCAGAAGGGCCTATGGCTGGTTCCGAGAGCCTTTATGAGCCTGGGATTCCTGTTCTTAAGACCACTGAGGGAAGAGGATACTACATCCCCTCAGGCAGAGGATGGTGAGGCCTGGAGTTTAGAAACCTAGGTGAGGCCCCAAAGCACTGCCTGCCTTGTGTGCCCTTCCTGCCCCAGGGGAGGCATGAGTACATGCAGGGGACTGCCTCCAGCCCAGCTTCTCCTGCCTTGGTCTCCCCATGTTCTTAGCCTTTCTATTTATTTCCTGGTTTGTAACTTCTTTCCTTGCATTAAAGGGGATCTTCCTTTAATTCTTTGGGCCAATTTACTGGCCATTGAACTATTTCCCTTGAGTCCCAATTGTGTCATTGGGGGAACCTCTTAACCCACCCCCACCCTGCAGCTGCACCTTCGTGATTACAGGTGACGATGGAACTGTAGAGTCCTGCTGTCTGCCAGCATACACCCACAGTGACTCCCACGCCACTACCCTACTCCCAGGGGCTCGTCCGCCTCTCAGGAAGACTTGAGCAGGTTTGGGGGAAACTCCACCCCTGTCCCACTACTCTTTACATTAAGCTGAGAGTTGGGAGAAACTGAAACTGTGTTTTGGCTCCCTGAGGCTACCCTGATCCACAGGGCTACCTGCACCTCTGGATTCTGGATTCACAGACCAAGTCCAAGCCCGTTCTTAGGGCACCATCCAGGCCCCTGAACGGCGTCCTCGGTACTTCTGTTTGTTTTTTGTACAATTTATTAGAAAGGACTGTAAAATAGCCACTTAGACACTTTACCTCTTCAGTATGCAAATGTAAATATATTGTAATATAGGAAATTTTTTGTTTTAATATAAGAACGAGCCTGTCCAGTTTCTGCTGTACATTATTAAAGTTTTATTCACAGAGTTGCTCTTGTGCCATCTGCTTCTCATGTGTAATGCCTGCCCAGGGTTTGGCCGGGGTGGGATGGGTGGGGGGTGCCTTGTGTGTGCCTTGTGCCTTGAACATGGTCAGAAGTGCTGACCTGCATGTCAGGTCTTCTGTGACTTGCTGTTACAGAGCAGCCTGAGGTAGCAGAAGCTGCTTTGTGTTGTCTTTTAGCATTTTAGTCTGTTTACAGAAAAAGGACATTGATTCTGGTTAATCACAGGCCACTGACTCTCCAAGGCACAATAAGAGCTTGTCCAGTTTTACGTCCGTCCCCTCACCTAGACTGATGTGTAACTGAGTTCTGGGGTTCTTAGGAAACTCGGGTCTGAGTCAGTAGTTTTGCTGGAGTTTTCAGAGTATGGCTGGTATTCGTCACTCTGGTTGGTAGTTGGACCCGGGAAAGTGGGGCCTGAAATGAGGCAGAGTAAAGTCTCATGCAATAAAAGCCAACTTTATTCAGAGCATCAGACAGTTCATATCCTGACGGTAAAAGAAAGGTTACCTGAGTAACGTTCTCATGAGCTCAATCACAATCACAAGGACATGCTACAAGTGGTAAAACATGTTTTTCTATAGCGGCCTGTAAACAAATGGCAATAGCCAGTCATGATGGACAATCTGAGTTAAGCTCACGTCTCTCCGCTGTACCTGGAAGGGGCATGTAAACTCATTCCAAGAATAGTTCTGGGTTTTTGAAGAAACTGAAGTCATGAAACTCCTGTCTTGTTTTTTTTTTTTAGAAGCACTCAGAATTCTCCTCACACAACTCCCCAGCAGGCTGGGTTCTGTACCTCTGAGCCAAGGGGACCCCAGATAACAAGTGGTAGAAGGACAGTCTCAGGTTTAGAGGGGGTCCCCAGGATTCCTTCCACCAGGCACCAGTTCTCCTGCAGATGACTGGCATTGTGTCCTAACATGCAGGGCCACGACGTCCATCTGCAGACTGCTGTCAGGGGGAGGACTTGCAGCTCCTGTGTGCCTTCTGCAGAGTGTGTGTTCTCCCTCCCACTTAAGTAAAGGCCCACAAGAACGTTTAAAGGGCCGGGTGGTGGTGGCGCACACCTTTAGTCCCAGCACTCGGGAGGCAGAGCCGGGCAGATCTCTGTGAGTTGGAGGCCAGCCTGGTCTATAGAGTGAGTTCCAGGACAGCTAAGGCTACACAGAGAAACCCTGTCTCAAAAAACCAAAAAAAAAAAAAAAAGAAGAAGAAGAAGAAGAAGAAGAAGAAGAAGAAGAAGAAGAAGAAGAAGAAGAAGAAGAAGAAAATGTTTGAAGGTAGCTGTCAAATATGAACAATATTCAATTAATACCAGCAAAGGCCTATTGAAAACTTACTGTGTAGCAGGGAAGTGGCTCCGCTGGTAAAAGCATTTCCATGGTGAGGTAGGAAATTGACACAGGAGAATCCATCCTCTAACCACCCCTTACAGGCTGTGGCACGTGTGCGCGCGCGCACACACACACACACACACACACACACACACACACACTAAATTAAAATAATTTAAATTTATAAAAAAAATTATGAAAACTTAAAACATTGCTAAAGCTGAGTGTGGTGGCGCACGCCTTTAATCCCAGCACTCAGGAGGCAGAGGCAGGAGAATCTCTGGGTTCAAGGCCATCCTAGTCTTTATAACAAGTTCCAGAACAGCTGTCTCAAAACAAAACAAAAGTTGCTAATCATTGTTTGTGCCAAATCCAAATACTGCTTTATGTATTAACTATTTAATCCTAAAAACAACCACGTGAAGTAGGTATTACTGTCATTATGGATTATAAAGTGGATGGTTACTAGAGAAGTCAAATGGATTGACCGAGACCATGTAGCTCATGGCTGGGAAAGACCCTGGATCTAAGAGTGTTGTTTACGGCCCCATAGCACCTACTGTCTCCTGCCTCCACACGTCCGTCGTCTTCACCCAAGATGGCTGTTCCTGATCCTCACTAGAGCCAGAGGCTGGCCAGGGTGAAAACTGCCCCAAGTAGTCAGTGACAGATAGGAGAGCAGGACGCTACAGACTGCTCAGTTCCCAGGGTCACTGCTGAGCTCCAGCTCATCTCTTGACAAGCCAGCCTCTTCCCATCCTGTGTGTGGCTAGGTCCCCATCTTCACTAGAGTGCCCTGCAGAACTTACCCACTGCTCCTGCTCTCACGGGAACGGAGTTCCGGTTCTTACCCATGGTTTTCTGGTGTTCTCCCATCTGTGACTGCTAAGCTGAAAATCAACCAACAGATCTCAAGAAGATTGCTTTAAGTTTGACACATGCCCCAATAACCCAAATTAATTCGTCCTTATGTCCTGGCCATACTTCCCTTGTCAGAGGTCATGGCAGAAGCCCAAGGCCCTTGCTGAGGTTCATGTGGTCTGCCCTATTCTAGAAGGAAAGGCAGAGGTTTATGTGAACCCAATCCTGACCTCATGCAGGTTCCTTGTAGCCCATCCCATGGCTGATCGGTCTCTTGCCCATCTGGGACCTAGGCATGGTTTGCAGGGTCGGCTTTGCCAACCTGATCACCAGAGTGGCAGACATCCTGGCGCGTCTTCCCGTACTCTTGGAAGTCGCTGCGTCGGCACTGGAAGGCCTGTGACACTGAAGACATTAAATTCATCCGGAGGGGGCATCCCTTGGTGTTCGGTTTCACATTTTTACAGTCCTGGGAATATGCTTGCTAAACACAAAGCAAAATTAGGAGTAATTACAGTTCAAGTCTCTGACTGGGGGAACATAAGAGGGTGCGACAGAAGTGAGTGAAAGGCTTGAATTAAGCCAGAAATGGTGGAACGAGGGTCCTGCAGAAAAACAACCAATATGATAACAGGAAGTTTTTAGAGGTGTGTGTGTGTGTGTGTGTGTGTGTGTGTGTGTGTGTGTGTGTGTGTATGAGAGAGAGAGAGAGACAGAGAGACAGAGAGACAGAGAGACAGAGAGAGACAGAGAGACAGAGAGACAGACAAACATGGACTGAGGTACTGAGTTAGTTAGTTGTGAGGGCTAGCAAATAAAAAAAATTGAAAAATGACCAACAGACCAGAGCCCCCAAGGGAGAATTGGCCCTGCAATCTTGAATCTAAAGGCAGAGTCCTTCCTTCCGCACCTCAGTTCAAGGCCTTCAACTGTAGAAAATCCACATCTGTAGGAATGCTGTTGTTTAGGTAAGTGTCCCCTAAAGGTCCACATTCAACGCTTGGTCTCCAGTCCCAGCGCCACTGGACGTGGGGGACTTAAGAAGAGGACTTTAAGTCATTGGGAATGTGTCCTTGTGTTAATTACATTTTCTCAGTTACAAAATACCGACAGATGCGACCTTAAGGAAGGTTGTCAGGGTTCACGGTGTGAGAGTACAGTCTGTCCCGATGGCAGGAGCTTGGAGATGCAACTGGCCTCATTGCTCACTCGGAAACCACAATAACGGCTCATGCTCAGCTTTGTTTCTCCTTTTAATGCAGTCCAAGACCCTAGTGCGTGGGATGGTGCCACCTCAATATAATCTAGATAATCCCTCACAGACATTAGAGGCTAGCCTAATCTAGACAATCCTTCACGGGCCTGCTCGGTCTTATTTCCTAGGTGGTTGTAGATCCTGTTAAGTTTACAGCGTCAGCCTGCACAGCCTCCGTAACGGATTGTGGGACCCATTCTTTTGCAACCTTCCAGGACACCAAACTGCTTGAAAGGTGATGAGATGAAGGACTTGATAGAAATTAGGTTGGGAATGGCCATCCTCTCACTGAGTTGAGGGGCTTTGCTCCTCATGGACCTATCATGATGTCCTGCCTCCCAGACTCAAGGTAGCAGGGCTGTCAATCACAGACTGAATCGTCCAAAACTGTGATCACACATGTATCAAGGTTGTTTTGTTTGTTTTGTTGGCTGGATTTTTTTCGAGACTGTTTCTCTATGTAGCCCTGACTGTCCTGGGCTGTTCTGCAGACCAGGCTGGCCTTGAACTCAGAGATCCACCTGCCTTTGCCTCCAGAGTGCTGGGATTAAAGGCATGTGTCACCACCGCCCAGCTTTGTTACAGTAATACAAAAATAATAATAGAGGTCATTTTGCTTTATTCAAAGTCTACTGATTTAGTCAGGCATGGTGGTTCACACCTGTAATCCAGGCACTCAGGAAACTGTGGCAGGAGACTGGCCATAGATTGGAAGCCATCCTGGGCTGCAGAGTGAGTTCCAAACCAGTGTGGGCTGTAGGTTAAGACTCCATATCAAACAAACAAGAGCCCACTGACTTCAATCACATCTAAAACATTCTTTTACAGCAACATCTGTGTTGATACTTGACCAAACAACTGGGCACTGCAGCTTGTTAATTTGATGGGTCCCAGGACCATGGAGGGTGGCAGCCAAAACCGGATCCTTTTGAGGATGCTCCTTGGAAGCCAAAGATGGGTGTGTGGGCTCTAGGGGGTCTCAGGAACAGATGAGCTTTTAGCTATTTCCTGAGTATCCTTAGGACTTAAAATATAGGCAGAACACAGACATGTAAGCCAGGACCCTGACTTCAAGGACTGCTTGATCTAGAGAGGTCACATTTGTACAAATATAAGGCAGATTAGGGCAAGCCCCATTACAGAGCAATACTGGGCATCCTAGAGCCACAGGTGAGATGTCTAGGGAGAGAAGGACAGAGCTCTCCAGGGCCTTCCCTCCTTGAGAACAGATGACTGCTGATGGGGGGTAAGTACTCTGGTAAGAACAGACAGGACAATGGAGACCATGGAAGAGAGGAGGTTGGGGTAAAGGGGACATATATTTTGAAATGGGCACTGGCCTACTGACTGAGCAAGAGAGGGGCTCTGGTCAAAGGCTGTTACCGTCCAAGATCCGCAAGTGTGTAAGAGAAGGTCATGGGGGGAGAGGGGGAGGATGTGACTGTATGAAACTGTAAAAGAATAAAATTTTAAAAACCAAGCAGAGATACTACATGCCTCTAGCTGAAGTTTTCCTCGTCCTGCCTGGCCCACGGTCAGGACAAATCTCTCTCACCTGCCAGTCCTGTAGCTGCTCAGACCCAACCAAGGAAACACACAGAGACTTATATTACTTATAAACTGTATGGCCGTGGCAGGCTTCTTGCTATCTGTTCTTATATCTTAAATTAACCCATTTCTATTAATCTATAAGTTGTCACGTGGCTTGTGGCTTACTGGTACTTTTACATCTCGCTTCCTCTGTGTCTGGCTGGTGACTCCTGACTCAGCCTTTCTGTTCCCAGAATTCTCTTCTCTGCTTGTCCCACCTATACTTCCTGCCTGGCTACTGGCCAATCAGCATTTTATTTACCAACCAATCAGAGCAACACATTCACAGCATACAGAACATATCCACAGCACGTGCCTAGTGTACACCTGTAATTCCAGCACAAGAAAGAGGCTGAGATAATCTGGAGGCCAGCCTGAGCTACAGAACACCTGTCTCTAAAGACAAGGGGGCCCTGAAGGGTGGAGATCGCCTTCAATCCCAGAACCTGGGAGGCAGAGGGCCAGCCTGGTCTACATAATGAGTCCAAGCCAGCCAGGGATACACAATGAGACCCTGTCTAAAAAAAAAAAAAGGAGGGACCTGGTGAGACAGCTCAACAGGTAAAGACTCTTGCCTTGATGATGTAAGTTTGGTCCCCGATACCCACATAATGGGAGGAGAGAATCAGTTCCCACAAGTTGTCCTCTGACCTCCACACTCACACTGTGGCACTAAGACATACCCACACACATACAATAAATAAACACGAGGCTGGAGAGGTGAATCAGTAGTTAAAAGCACGTGTTGCCCTTGGAAAGGACTGGGGTTCCATTCCCAGTGCCCATGAGGCAGCTCACAAGTGTCACTCCAGTTCTGGGAGAATCCAACCTCCTCTGCCGGACTCTGGGCAACACGCATGCACTTGCATACATGTAGGCAAAACACTCATAAAATTAAGATAAATCCTGACAACAACACCACAAATCCAGAGATGATCATTCCGGTCACATCAAGGAAGCCGGGAATATAAGGAGGGGGGTCAACTGAAGCTGTTCCTGGGTTGAGAAGGGAGGCGGGACGGCAGAATCGCCACCTACAGAACACTATTACCTCTGCTGGGACAGCTCCCTCTGCAAATCAGTAAATTTCCCTCTTGTGTTGCTCTCCAAACTTTTCTTTTTTTAATTAATTAATTTTTATTTTATTTTATGTGTCTGTGTGAGGGTGTCAGATCTTGGAGTTACAGACAGCTGTGAGCCACTATGTGGGTGCTGGGAATTGAACCCAGGTCCTCTGGGAGAGCAGCCAATGCTCTTAACCGCTGAGTCGTCTCTCCAGCCCCCAAACTTTAATAGCTGGCATGCCTACTGTACCATAAGTTAAAACCTACTAGAGCTGGGAATATAGTTGGCTGGTGGTGCACGCTGATTCTCAGCGATGTATAAAGCTGGGTGTGTGGCGATGCGTAGGTCTCAGCAGAGAGGCAGGAAACAGAGGCTCGAGGTTATTGTTGGCTATATACCGATTTCAAGGCCCTGTGATGAGACCCTTCTAAACACCAAAGTCACCAAAGCAAACAAACAAAAAACCTTACTCCCCACTCTTCATATAGGAACAATGCCATTGAAGGGTGTCTTAGTTTGTTCCTGTTGCTAATCAGTCCGGGCCAGATAGGGCAAGCCTTTAATCTCAGCATTTTTTTGGAGGCAGAGACAGGCAGCTCTCTTGAGTTTAAGGCCAGCCTGGTTTACGTAAGTGAGCTTCAGGAGAGCAAGGGCTGCACAGTGAGACACTTGGCATTTTCTCAACTGAGGCTCCCTCCTCTCAGACAACTCCAGCTATGTCAGTTGACTTCAAATCCAGCCAGCTCCGGTCCCATTCATGAAGACAGAGCCCTGCTGGCTGAACCACCTCCTGAAGACCTCGCCCATGAACATTGTTAGGCAATAGGAGCCATTGAGAAAACAAGCGTTCCCTGCCCAGCCAGCTGCCCACCGGCTGTTCGAGGCCTCCTGTGAGCGAGCGAGCGAGCGAGCGAGCAGCGATGTCATGCAGCCGAGGCCCAGCCCCTCATTCCTGGTGGACCAGTGGGCCAGCTGAACCCCAGGCCTTGTCCTGCTGACACCCACCCCCACCCCCACCCCCAGTGCAGACGCAGAGGCGGCATCCACAGAGCTATTCATCCTTGCCAGTTCTGGGTCCCGAAGTAACTGCTTCACTGAGGCTCTGGAAGGCCTGAACTTCCACAGTGCTAGTGTTCCAACTTCCTGAGGGTACCCCAGGGTTTAAGCAGGTCTGTGAGGTCGCAGGAGGTGATTGTGGGTTGGTGGGAGACTTGGCAAAGGGTTGTCCTGAAGAAGTGAGAAGGGTCTTTGTTCATTAGGCAGCCCCTACTAATCCCACACTGTCCAGGTCCCTCCTCAGACCCAGCCCATCTCAGCCAGGAGCCAGAGAGCTGGGAAACCTGAACTCCCTGGGAACAAGACACCTGCTTCTGCAGAAGTTGCAGACAGAGTATAGATTTCCCAGGAGCAGATCCACAGGGGATTTGCTGGGAGGCACGAGGGGGCAAGGGACATTCTGGAGTGCCAGAAGGCCTGCTGGAGGCTGCAGCAGATTGGAGGAAGAGAACAGATGCTAGACAAGGGGTGTGGCTTCTGAGGAGGTCGGGGAGAGCAGCAGAAGGCTGAGCTCTGGAGCTGTGCTGTGAAGGGAAGTTACTGTCCCCAGAAAACCCAGCAACTGCCAGTCTCCAGTGCAATTCTCCTCCATTATCTCCCTCCTCACAAGTCCCTCGCTGTGACCTCAGTGACCAGCCAAGCACAGATCCTCCTGAGAGGGACAAAGGCCATGTGGGATCCGAAAACACCGCTGGGTGTCCGGGTGGTGCAGTCCCTAGACCACGTTTGAGTCCAGAGATTTTCCACCACAAGGCTCATGACCAGCAGAGGGCGTCACCATCCCACAGGGAGGCACCTAGGACTACCCATCCTTCCCTGGAGACACGGGGGCGGGGAAGCACGCAGGGATGGGGCGGTCTCCTGCAGCTGCCAGCTACAGCCTTCATCAAGAGCCCTGGGTTCCCCAGCCCATTCTGCGGTAGTCTTTCCTCTCTGGCTGCTGTTACAGGCAGGAGGGCTTGGACCACACATATCTTTTCCAGAACGTGAGGCCCCTTCCAGCTCTGAAATCCTAGGATTTGAGGAAATCATGCCAATGACTTATAGAAATTGCCTTTTCTGGGTTCACACTTGCTCTGGGTTTTCCAGCACCTTCCTTCTTAGGGGAGAGCTTCAGTTTCCTGTGCTGGCTTCTCACTGGGAGGCCAGAGGCTGCTGGACTTGCACAAACTGGGAGTGTGGGGAGGGATATCTGCCTCTGTGTCTGCCCGAAGGAGGTCTATGTCAACGGGGCTGCTAGGCATAAACTGACTAAATAATCCTCTGGAGTAGGGAGGTGGCTCCTTCATAGAAGAGGTTGTGCAGGGTCCTCTTGGGGAGGGTCCTTTCATGGATAAGCACTGGGATGAATATAATAGAAACTCTTGGACCTTCTGCCTTTATAACCTCCCCCCCCCTTACAGATGCAGTCTGTCAGGGGCAGGCCACAGACGGTCCAGGGGTCCATCTGTGTTAATGCTCTCAAGAGAGTCACGTTTCTCCACTAACACTCCCTTGGCCCCTCAACTAATGGCCGCTCGGTGGTTAGAGGGGGGTGGTGGGGAGAAAAGCATTAAGGTAGCTAGACCTTAGCTCTAAAGCCACCCCCACCCCCACCCCACAAAGCATCCTGCCATCTGGACTTGTGCAGTTTCTGAATGTGGAGGAGCACCCCTCCCCTCCCACCTCCCTCTTGTATGGTGGGGGCGCAGGGGCCTGGGGGTGGGCAAGATACAGGGAGACAGCCAGAGGGGTGAACCAAAACAGGTAGAAGAAAGCCTTTCCTGGCCTGGCCTTTGCTTCCCCCTCACCCCCCCACACCCCCACGATATGTGTCTTACACAGCACATGTACAGCATGCTGCCCCCTACCTGACCAAGCTCCTCTGTTACACCAGTGTCTAGCCAGCCCCTGGTACAGAGTGGGGCTCAACTCAGGTTGAAGAACTGAAGTCACCAGAGTAGGTAGGCTGGAGCCCTAGAACCAGGCAGCCCTGTTTGGGACCTCAGCTTTGCCTCTGAGTGATCCTCCCAGCAAGGTGCTTTCTGCCTGGGTCTCAATTCCCTCCTCTGTAAGGGATAACACTGGTACCTACTTCATTGGGCTGTTGTGATGTATGTAAAGCACACATGTGTCCGAATGTGGAGCCCCAGGCTCTCTCTGTGGTGGCTAGGCACTGACCACTTCCCTCTCTCACTTCTTATTTGGGAATCACTGACGACAGACATGGGCTGGGTCATCCGCCTCTCCTGCAGCCTGGCAGCCATGGTAACAAGGAATACGGGGAACGGTGTCTAAGTCAGGATTAGAGAATGGCTCAGCACCGCCATGCCCCAACACTGAGCACCTTCTCTGGGCGTATTCCAAGACCCACGTGGGGCAAGGGAGGCTGAACTCCAGCATGGGGGTTGAGGGGACTCCAAATTAAATCTACTTGCAGGTTTCCACAGTCTACCTTTCCCCTGGCTTTGGGAAAGGAAGGCAGCCTTAGTCAATTCTTCTAGGATGCAGGTGGTCGGTGAAACCCTCAGCCCCTCAGTCCCCAGGGGCTTCTGCGAGGTCTGTTCAGAGATTTCTCCCTGTTCCTTCCTCAGACACCACAACCCTCCCCCCCCCCCCCCCCGTCCCCGCCCCCAACCCCGGTCCAGGGCCTCCTGCAGTCTCTCCCCACCGAGTCTGACCCCCACCACCACCACCTTCCCCGGATCTCAAAGCTTCCCTCAGCTTATTTGCAAAGACTCCTCACTGCGCCCCCCATCTCCACGAACCACTAAAGCCATCGTTCCCAAACTTCAGCTCTCCACCAACGCGCTCTCACAGACTGCTTCCAGGTTGCACGCAAACCCCTGCTCGCCCCAGATGTCCCGTCCGTCCCTCCCGCTGCCGTGGGCGACTAGGTTTCCCCCACGGAGCGCCCGAGTCCCCCAAGAGTTTCCCGAGCCCGGCGGTCCGCGGCGCGCTGTGGGCGGGGCTCGCCATCGCGGGGTCCCCCCTCCCCGGGGGGGAGGGGGCGGTGCCAGCGTGTCGGGGGGGCGAGGCCACCGGAGGCCGCTCCCCCACGCCTCTCGGGAGTCTAT
>CABHPP010101816.1:0-18997 GCA_902168425.1 Peromyscus attwateri | reverse complement strand
AAAAAAAAAAAAAAAAAGACACTTGCTGAAAAGTATGATGATCTGAGTTTAATCTCCTGAACCCACATGGTAGAAGAGAACCAAGCCCAGTAAGTTGTCTTCTGACCTTCACACCCAGAGCACATGCACACATTCACACAATAACAACAAAAAAATACATGTTCTCGATTTCAACAGATCTCTCATAAACCAACATTAATAACTAAAAAGCATACTCCAGTTTTCTGAGGGGGGGGACACCCTTGAAAGTGTAAAAATTGGCCAGTATGGTGGTATATGCCTTTGATCTCAACACTCTAAGAGGGCAGAGACAGGCAGATTTCTTGTGAGTTAAAGGCTGCCCTGGTCTACATAAGAGTTTCAGGACAGCCAGGGATATACAGAGACTGTTTCAAAATACAAAAGTACAAAAATTTATTTCTGATTAGAAAAACACTCCAAAACTAAACTATGGAAGACTAGCAATACTTTTGCATAGGATCCTTTATTTTCTGTTCTTAAAGACCACTAGCAATTTATACCCTGGTTAATTATCACTCGCCACTAAGAGTGACAAGATTAACACAATTCTATATATTTAGGATTTCTAATTTTCAAGATTGCTTTTCACATTATAAACTCCAACTCTTAGAAGAGACAAACACACTGCCTTTCCATTTGCTTTAGTACAATATTCAAACAACTTTAACTAATTCCTGACTGTTAACTAGCTTATTTTTCTACCAGCTTTCAAACATAATACATTTATAGCTATTTGAGTACATACGCTCACAAACTCCTGCTGATCCTGCTTTAGTGAACTGCTCAAAGCAGACAATATTGGTCCTTACTTTGGCTATCAACCTGCTGCATTCTAAATACTTACAAAACAGAAAAGGCAAAGATAAATGTTTAGGGGCTGCCACCATTCCTTATTCTCCTGAAACTCAAATTTAGAAAGTCTTTTATGACTTCCAGACCTGTCGCTAATTCTTTCCAAAAAATATTCTTTTAGAAGTTTATCAAGAGCAAAGAGAGTCTTAATACAAATAAAACCAAGCAGGCTCCAATGTCTAGTAGCAAAGTTATTTGAGTTCTCAAAAACAAGATCTGAATTCACAAATCGTTTCTTTGCTCAGACAGTAACTGCTTCATAGGTGGGCTTCACAGTAGTTTTACTGCCTGTCCCCTTTCAGGCCAAAAAACTTGTTCAGTTTGGTGTATGTTGCTCTCTTAGGAACTGAATTCTGAGTACCTGTAGTTCTTAACTATTTTAAGGAGTGATCATTGATATCCAAAAGAATCTGATAAAGACTATAAAACTTTTCCTCAGAAAAATGTAGAGACAGGGGCTGGAGAGATGGCTCAGTGGTTAAGAGCACCGACTGCTCTTCCAAAGGACCTGGGTTCAATTCCCAGCACCCACATCGCAGCTCACAACTGCCTGTAACTCCTGTTCTAGGGGATCTGACACCCTCACACAGACATACATGCAGGCAGAACACCAATGTACATAAAATACAAATAAACACATTAAAAAAAATATAGAGACAAAGAATGATCTAAAGTGTCTAGAAACTCTAAACTTTTGCTCTATAAAAACCCTTTTCTAAACTGTAGCTAGCCTGGAATAAAGGAGGCTCAAAAGTGACTGATAATGTATAGATATTTGGAAGAGGCCTTTGTTTCCCATTACCAAGGAAATAAGAATTTGCAATCACTATAAGGGATAACACTCAATAACTTCCCATTCATTTCCTCTCTATCCATATTCTATGATGCAGAAGCCCTATGCAATTCTGATAAAGAATCTTGAAGAAGGAAAGATCAAAATGTACCCAAACAAGAAATGCAGTGAAGTGCAGATTTTATCAGTAGAGTCAAAGGTTCCAGAAATCAGGATGATCTGGTATAATGAAAAGATCTTAGAAGCAACAAATTTTTGCTATTTAGCCGTGTAGTCTTTTTAATTAAATCTATCTGCAATTCACTTCAGTGCATGGTTCTGAGAATTAAGCACATTATAGGACCCAAATTTCGGTATGAAGCTTTCCAACACTAGGAAGGAACAGAATAGGGAGTTGGATGAAAACAAACAAGGAAGTGAATTCCTGCTTCTAAGTCAACTGTTTCAAGTGGAGGTGAAGGAACTGACAGAATTTTATTCCATGTCACTAATGATGCTAATACTTAAATAATATGCAGGGGTATTTAAATATCAGGTCAATTTTCTTGGGTAAGTCTTGAGCATTTGGCATGGAAATGCTTTATCAAAAATTCAACCAACTCTGGCTGGGGATTTAGCTCAGTGGTAAGAGCTAAGTAAGCGCAAGGCCCTGGGTTCGTCCTCAGCTCTGAAAAAAAAAAAAAAAATTCAACCAACTCGGCTGGGTAGTGGTGGCACACACCTTTAATCCCAGCACTCAGAGGAGGCAGAGCCAGGCGGAGGATCTCTTGTCAGTTTGAAGCCAGGCTGGTCTACAGAGCGAGTTCCAGGACAGACTCCAAAGCTACACAGATAAACCCTGTCTCAAAAAACCAAAATAAATAAATAAATAAATAAATAAATAAATAAATAAATAAATAAATAAATAAATAAATAAATTCAACTAACTCATAGAGTAAGATCTAGTGTATATTAAACATACTATTAACAATTAACAAATTTGTTTCCCATATCTATTGGTCAAGAAGGCTTTCTAAACTTTGCAGACATATTCCCCCCCCCCCCCCCGGGTTTCTGTGTAGCTTTGGAGCCTTTCCTGGTACTCACTCTGTAGCCCAGGCTGGCCTCGAACTCACAGAGATCCGCCTGGCTCTGCCTCCTGATTGCTGGGATTAAAAACGTGAGTCATCACTGCCCGGCTGTAGACATCTTTAAAAGTTTAAAAATCATGATACATCTCAGGTTAGTCAGCAGAGGGAGTTCCAGGGCAGCCAGGACTACATAAAGAAATCCTGTCTCAAAAACAAAAAACCAAAAAGATTATGATATATCTATATAGGCCACTATATTCTTTTATTGAGCCACTCCATTTTGTTGTTGACTGGAAATATGATGGTCAGGAGATGAACTTGGCTCAGAATACATACAGTAAACAGCAAGAAGAAATCAAAACATCTGGTTCTGTTTAGGGTTTTGTTTGTTTTTATTTTGAGACAGGATCCTATTCTGTAGCCCATGCTGGCCTCCAACTCTGAATAACCTTCCTGTCTTACTGTACACCAACAAATATTCAGATTATAGGTATATCCACTGGTTCTATTAATTACTACTGTAGTCTACTTGACCAGGTCCCACCATGGCCAGCTCTATGAACCTTTTTATTTTAAATATAAAACATTTTATGATAAGGAATTTCAAATAAGTACGAAACTAAAATGGTATAGAGGACTCCATCTAGTCATTATCTGGTTCCAACAAATATCCACTGCTGATGCTTCCTTTATTATCTCTTTATTCCAATGCAAATACCAGATAACCCATCATTTCATAAACGATATTCTGGAGCGTATTTTTAAAGATAAAGATGTTTAAGACCTTTTTGCTTGAAGGAGGACTTTAGTTTGCCATTTTGTCCTTTCCTACAATTCCTTCTATCTAAAATACTGTCATCTAATACAAATTTTAGTATTCTTAAACTTTCAACCTCAAAATTATTAAATTCACTAAGTAACCTGCCAAATGTATTTTTGTCTAAAAAGTACTTTTAAGAAGCAAACATTAACTTTCTATGGTTAAGGAATACCTGGACCTGGTGGCAAACCTGTAATCCCAGCTACTTATAAGGTTGAGGCAGGAAGATCCCACATTGCCTGAGCTACACTGTTAGTTCAAGGTCATCCCAGGGGACTTAGTGAGAGAGGTTATTTCAAGGGCCTTTTTAAAAAAAATGTGTTTGTGTGGGTGTGTGTGCGCGCGCTCGTGGGCACCTTTAAGCACTCAAGCTTCACTGACAGACAATTCCAATTAGGGTAAAGAATGAACCCTACAACTGGCCAGCATACATGGTACTCTATACCTACTCTGAAGACTCTAATTCCTAAGATTCAGCTGTGTTTAAACACCCTATTCTATTAATTTTTTAAAAAATATTTTTTTATTATTGTGTGAGTCTGTGGGGGTGCACACATATAACAGCACAGGTGTGGCGGTCAGAGGACATCTTTTTAGATTTTGTTCTCTTCCTCCAACTTTAAATGAGTTCCAGGGCTTGCAGAGCTGAGCCATCCAGTGATTACATTTCTGACGCAAGCACTGGCAGATGTATAAAATGAGAGACCTGCCTACTGTGGTGAAGGCATGTAGTCCCACGCAGGAGGTGGAAGCTTCAGATTCACAAGTTCAAGGTCAACCTGGGCTAATGAAACTTTTAATTCAGAGGAGGAAGGACTGGGGATATAGCTCTATAGCAAGACAACTGACAAGCACATGCAAGGCCCTGGGTTTGACTATAGCACTATAAACAAATTAAGCCAGAAGTTTCAAATTTTAGCTAGGTACCAATTACTCCTTTGCTATCAATTAGTTATTTTCATATAATCAATATAATAATGAAAATCAGGTGCTATTTATAACATATGAACATAAACCTAAGCAAGGTTGATTTAGAGCTTAGAAAACTAATCAAATATTCCTAAAATACCAACTTTCAAATTAAAAGCTACTGTTTACTGATTATTCTGTACCAGCCACTGTTTCTATACTCCATTTTCATGCATTACCTCATGTAATGTTTAGTAATGTATAGTAACAACTCTATGAGGAAGGTACTATTTCTTATTAGGCCAAAGAATTAAACTTGCCAAGAAACTTGAATTAAAAATTAGAATCTGGGGCTGAAGAGATGGCTCTGCAGTTAAAGAGTATACTCTGCTCTTGCAGAAGACCCAGGTTCAGTTCCCAGCACCGATGTTGGGAAGCTCACAAACACCTGTAACTACACTTCCACGGGGTTCTGTACCTTCTTCTTGCCTTCTCAAGCACCCAAAAATGTGTGTACACATTAATAAAGACAGAACCAGAGGATGAATTAAGGTCTATCCAATTCTAGAACCCCCATCTTTTTTTGTGTGGGGGGGGTGGGGGTGACAAATCAATCTCAAATTGTACTATTTCCTTTATAATTTAAATTTGTATACACAAATATATAATGTATATACAGGATATTCAGCATTTTCCTCTCATGCTCATTTTCCCTTCAGAACCTTCACATTCTAATCACTATACCTCAGTTTTGCCTATTATAATTTAATAGTTAGTCTACTTATTAGAACTTGATAGTGCTGAAACATGAAATTATAATTCTAAGATGTCACAGTTAGCAAGAATTAAACATTTAATCAATTTTAAAACATTTGGGGCGGTGGTGGCGCACGCCTTTAATCCCAGCACTCGGGAGGCAGAGTCAGGTAGATCTCTGTGAGTTCGAGGCCAGCCTGGTCTATAGAGCGAGATCCAGGGCAGACACCAAAACTACACAGAGAAACCTTGTCTCAAAAAAACAATCAATCAATCAATCAATCAATCAATCAATTAATTTAAAAGAGGGATTTATTTGGAATTGAAGTGATAAAGTAAAAAAAGGTACTTCTAAATAGCACCTGAATTTCAAGACTAACGGTGAACTATTCAAGAAATGCCTGCTGAGTAGCTATTACAACAGCAGCAATGTCAAATATACCTGAAGCTACCAGAAACAAACATAATCTAGCATTAAACGACCTTTATTAGTAGAAAAAGAAAGATTCCTATCCCAAATAAGTTATACAAGAAATTATAGTTCCTCAAAGAAACTATGCCACCAGTTTTATGGCGTAAAACTATTTGTTAGTTATTGAAAAATCCAAAGGGAAATATTTAAATAAACTAAGTCTAAGTACTTCTTTCATTAAAACAGAAGTATCCTGAGAAAATACCATCTTGAGAGTCAGCAAGATGGCTCACCAGAAAAAGGTGTTCTACCATCAATCCTATATACCCAAGTTTGATCCACAGAATGCATACAACAGAGAAAACTGACTCACAAGTTGACTTCTGACTTCATGCATGCAGATGTGCATGCCTACCCATAAATAAACGTAAATGCAAAAAATACTGTAATGTTCATAAAGAATAGGTGAAGTCTGAGTATAAGATAGAAAGAGGACAGGGAAGAAGACATTGGGGATAGAAGCAGGATATTTTATTTATTTATCTGTTTTTTTTTTTTTAACCATGCTTAGCTTTGTAAACTTCAGAGTAACTAGTACTTTCATTTGTTTAATTGTAAAGCAGGAGGTTTTCCCTGAAAAAGAAAAACTTAACTTCATTGAGTATCAAGCTGGTAGAATAACCACACAGAGAATACTCTAAGAGATTTAAAAATACTGTAATTTAATTGACTGTGCCTGAAGGGATATGCTTTAAGGAAAAAGAGGAAGCATAAGAAAATAAACCACCCACCTTTAATAATCATATTGTTCTACTAATCTAAAACTGGTTTGACTATACTTTGGCAAAAAGTGAAGAAATATGTTGGTGTCACTGGAAATTGGGAGCTGGGCACAGAAAAAAAGAGATCAGTTTACATTAAGTATGTGGCACTGAATTTGAAATATCAGTGATTAGGTGTTTTAAAAATAAAAGCTTTATTTGTTTTTTGTTTTCTTTTTGGTTTTTCGAGACAAGGTTTCTCTGTGTAGCTTTGGTGTCTGTCCTGGATCTTGCAGAGATCTGTCTGGCTCTGCCTCCTGAGTGCTAGGATTAAAAGCGTGTGCCACCACTGCCTGGCAAAAATAAAAGTATTTTTAAAGCCCTGTTTATTTAAAAGACCTAGAAACAGCAGCATCAATTCAGAACAATGAACATTTCTAGTCTCCAGGGATCAATTCTCATTAAAACAAACTAAGGCCTAGTGAGATATCTGAAGAAGGAAGACAGACCTCTGAGTTCCAGGTGAGTATGTGCTATATATCCCAAGACCCTGTCACAAAAGCAAAGCAAAAGACTACTCCCCCCGCCCCCCCCCCCACACACATGAGAAACTATTTTGGAGTCAGAAATGGTAAAACTGATCCTAAAACATTTGGTCATACTAGAACTAGAAAGTAATGAAACAATTGAGGAAAGAAAGAATGAATCTAAAGGATTTACTTAGCCAACAGCCAACAGCAGTACATACAATCTGAATGTCAAAAATAGTAACAGCAAGAAACTAACATATTAAACATATTCAAAACCATGAGCACAAAATAGTAATACTTCACTGATCACCTCCTGTGGTTGCTAAGTTACCAATCTATTATTTTGAAAACCAATAAATAGGGGTGATGAAAAACAACTACTTATCTTGCCTTTGGTATTCAACTGTAACTTTACCCAATAACACATGAGAGGGAATATTTCAGCCTAAACAATATATGAAGTGATAGAATATCACCATTTCAAAAGCATAAAGAAAGAAGAATGGCTCTAGGCCCATGATTCCAAGCACAGTTGATAGAGCTCCTGAAATCTGCTAGACTCCCTCAAGAGGCACGCTGTTCTTCCCTTTTCTGACTATATCCATATGAGGCATGAAAGTTCAGTTTTCAGCTTATCACAAATTAAAGGCAGAAGCAGTTTTGAAAAGGCAGCTGTCTTTTATTAAGATTGATACTAAAGAGATTTGCAAAAATGTAAAACAAGCCGGACGTTGGTGGCGCACGCCTTTAATCCCAGCACTCGGGAGGCAGAGGCAGGTGGATCTCTGTGAGTTCGAGGCCAGCCTGGGCTACCAAGTGAGCTCCAGGAAAGGCGCAAAGCTACACAGAGAAACCCTGTCTCGAAAAACCAAACCAAACCAAAACAAAACAAAACAAAAAAATGTAAAATAATGTCATTAAAAAATAGTACGTGCCGGGCGGTGGTGGCGCACGCCTTTAATTCCAGCACTCAGGAGGCAGAGGCAGGCGGATCTCTGTGAGTTCGAGGCCAGCCTGGTCTCCAAAGCGAGTTCCAGGAAAGGCACGAAGCCTACACAGAGAAACCCTGTCTCGAAAAACAAAAACAAAAACAACAACAACAACAAAAATAGTATGTTTCTGTTCATTAAAAAAAAAAAAAAACCCTCATGTCAAGCTGGGGAGTGGTGGTGCACACCTTTGAACCCAGCACTTGGGAGGCAGGTGGATCTCTGAGTTTGAGGCCAGCTTGGTCTACAGAGTGAGTTCCAGGACAGCCAGGCCTACACAGAGAAACCCTGTCTCTAAAAACCATAAAAACTAAAACAACAAACCTGAAAACAAACCAACCAACAAATGTCATTAAAAAAAACTTATTGGTAATTAAAAATTTTAAAGATTCATCTTTTATTTATTTGTATATGTGTATATACCCAAGGAGGCCGGATGAAGGCATCTGTGAGCCACCTGACATGAATGCCTGGAAGTGAACTTGGGTCCTCTGGAAAAGAGCAGCATGTGCTCTGAATTGCTAAGCCATCTCTCCAGAATCCACTCAAACAATTTTTTGGGAACTTCAGCTTTTAACTCCTAACATTTGAGGATGGTTGATCTAGGCCACAAATATCAACAGTTGCTTAATATCTTAACAGGCAAATACTATGAAACTCAACAAAGTACATAATACCATTATAAAATTTAATTTATGTGCATTGGTGTTTTGCCTGCATGTATGTCTGTGTGAGGGTGTCAGAAGCCCTGGAACTGGAGATACAGATAGATGTGAGCTGCCATGTGAGTGTTGAGAATTGAACCCAGTCCTCTGGAAGAGCAGTCAGTGCTCTTAACTGCTGAGTCATCTCTCCAGCCCCACAATATCATACTACCTAATCACTTATTCATATGAAATGTAGGTATAAGGACATTTCACAGCAAAATGTATCAATGACAACCTAGCCTTTGAAATTCAAAAATTAGAAACTCTACAAAACAATATTTTAAAAAACATACAACACAAAAGAGAGGGAGAGAAAAATCTATAGACTCAACCCAATCAAGTGCAAGTATGGCCCTTATCTTAAAAAGTTATTATGTATGAGTGTTCTGCCAGCATTTATGTATCTGAATCACATGTGTGCCAGGTGACCGTGGAGGCCAGAAGAGGGTGTCAGATCCCCTGGAACTGGAGTTAAAAAGGTTTGTGAGCTACCATCTGGAAGCTGGGAACTCAACCCAGGTCCTCTGCAAAAGCAGCAAGTACTTTTAACTGCTGAGTCCAGTCCCATTATGATCCTTATCTTAATCAAATGGATTTTTGAGTAAGGTGTGCTGGGAGAATCCTGGTGTGTATTAGGCACATGTTCTACTACTGAGCTATACCCTTGATCCCCAAACAGGCTATTATTATTGTTGTTGTTTTGGGGTAGGGTCTCACTGTGTAGCCCTGGAACTCACTTTGTAAACCTGTCTCTGTCTCTCAAGTGCTGGAATTAGGTATGTGCCACCATGCCCAGCCCTAAATAGGCTATTTTAAACTAACAATTTGATAAAACCAAAGGAAGTCCATTTTTCTGTTTTGTTGTGTTTAGACTTTCCCTAATAAAGTTTTAAAATTAATCCAATCTTTAGCTACTTCTTGATATACTATTAATGAAAAGAAAATACATTTGAAAAATTGTTTATTAGGGGAGAATAAGAAACCAACAGACAAATTCTAGCACAGAATCAGAACTCTACAAAGGAAACTGGTTTTCTAGGTAGGGACTGAGTTTCCTCCATAGTTGATGGTCTGTTCTGGGCCAGTTTTTCAGAGTAAAAAGGGTGTCCCATGTTATCTATCTGAGATGCTAGAACAGTGGAACTGTCCTAGGGAAACTGAGATACAGCATGGTCCCTCCTCACAAAAGCTTAAGAAAAATTATTTCAGGACTAGGGTGTAGCTCTACAGAACACTTGCCTTTCCTGTCATTATTCTAAAAAAAAGATAATCAGCTGAGGTGCTGGAAAGATGGTTCAGTGGTTACAGAAGACCGGAGTTCAATTCCTAGAACCTACATAGTGGTTTACAACCATTTATAAGCACAATAGCAGTGGATCTGACACTTTCTTTCGTCTCTATGGGTATCGTGCATGCACATGGTGCAAACAGATACAGACAAAACACCCATATGTAGAAAATAAATAGGATTTTAATAAATCAGCTGAATCCTTTGCACAATTATTCACTACAGAAATGCACTACTATTATTACATATTTAGGAAAAACTAAGGCATTCCACCAAAAAATTACTTTTCACCTCTCGGTTAGCCATTGCAATTTTGTATAAGATTTATTTTATTTGTGAATTACATGCACATAAATGCGGGTTCCCTGGAAGGCCAGAAGAGACTATCAGCTCCCCTGGAGCTTGAGAGTGCTAGGAATCAAACATGGATCCTCTAGAACAGTGGTTCTCAACCTATGGGTTGAGACTCCTGGGGGTTGTTCAACAGCCCTTTCATAGGGGTCGCCTAAGACCATCAGAAAACACAGATATTTACATTATGGTTTATAACGGTAGCAAAATTACAGTTATGAAGTAGCAACAAAAGTAACTGTATGGTTGGAGGTCACCACAACATCAGGTCGAAGCATTAAGGGTGAGAACCACTGCTTTAGAAGATCAGGAAGTGCTCTTAATCCTGAGCTGTCCAGCTCTCACACTTGCTATTTTTATAATGAAGGGGGTATGCCTACTTCTTGCTGCTCTGTATACTATGCAAATTTCCAGCCATTCCTTTCCATACTAACAGTTCATAGTAAATTATAAGAGGAAGGTTACACCTACCCAGCCAGAGCCATGTTTCTCAAAAAATACATGTCTTTCCAGGAACACCATGCATGGTCTAGCTAGATTTCTACTCAAATCATGAACTGATACATTATGACTAACAATACTATAAAGCCTAATGACCTAAGCATCAAGTCTATGAGTGAAGTAAAAACATTTGGTTCAGGCCAACTAAACCCCAAATTCCAAAGTAAAAGTGCCTTGGAGTTAGCTTTCTTATTTACTTATTCTACCTGGTATATAGCAACAGTAACTTCTGAGTACTATAGCTGATGTTAGCAATGTTTACTTGTTTTGATTCTTAGAAGGCATTTAAATTTAGTTCTGCTTATTTATTGTGTAGTCAATAAAGTGATTGTTTAACCTGTGAAGATTCTGTTATTTTGTTTTGAAGATTTTAAATACAAACAGACACACTCTTTCAATACAAGTAGCCCAAATACAAAAATCCCAACAATTTCATATATTTTCAGCCACATCTTTAAATGTGCTTTGACATTATCAACCTGTCCTTATTTTGTACTTCTGCTAAATTTGTCTAGAAAGAACAGAAATATTGCTGGGCGGTGGTGACGCACACCTTTGATCCCAGCACTCGGGAGGCAGAGCCAGGCAGATTTTTGTGAGTTCGAGGCCAACCTGGTCTACAGAACGAGATCCACGAAAGGCGCAAACCTACTCAGAGAAACCCTGTGTCAAGAAAAAAAAAAGAAAAGAAAGAAAAAACCAAAACCAAAAAAAAAAAAAAAAACCAAAACTAAAACAAGAACAGAAATATTTTAAGATACTTTAAAAATATTAATCAAATAATATCAATTTTAGACTTGCTTCTATATTTTTTCCAGATCTGTTCTTACAGTTAAAAAAAAAAAAGCAATTCTAGCTAACACTTTTCAGGCTGTGGGCACAGAAACACATTTACTTCCATGGCTGTAGTAGTTTGTGCCACAAAATTGAGAAAATAAAATGAATGCGCTCATACAGCAATCTAATGTTACAGTCACTGTGTAGTTATCTTACTGCCTCAAAAGCCCATCTTTGTTCTGTTTTAGGAGGTTAAATACTTATCTTAGAATGAAAGTAAGTTTTGTTTTTTTTCTAAATGTCCTTTTGGTCTTATATATAGATAGCACTTGCCAACACAGGCAAGGTCCTGGGTTCAATTCTCAAAACTACAAAAAAAAAAAAAGCACTCTTTTGATGTATCTCAAATGTCACAATAACCTCATTTATTTTTGAAATAAATATAACTATTTTTTCCTCTAAAAACAAGCCAACTCAACAGTTCATAGTAAAGAAAAATTTAATATAAATTAATGCAGAGGAAAACTAATTGCTAACATGTCCTTCAAAGTTCTTCATAAGTAAAACCTTGCTTGGATAACAAGAATGTTCAATTGACTGTTAAATCACCCTTCTTCACAAAAGCCATGAAGGCACAAAACTACATGCTATGGTTGGTGGTAGGAAATAGAACTTTTTAATATGGGATAAAGATCAGAACAAGACAGGAATAAAAAAATTTTTAAAGTCATGCACATAGGGAGAGAAAACAACAACTCCCTAACACAAATTGGCAATGAATGCAAACATAAAACAATGAAATCCCTGTGGACTGACACTACATTATTAAATATACTAGCACAATCCTGGAAAATCTGAACCAGATCATAATGTCTAAGAATTACAAAGTTTCCATTCTTACTGTAACAGCAGCACACACACACACACAGCTTATTCAACTATTTTTTTTGGGGGGGGGAGTGGTGGCTAAAAAATCTTCACATTTCAGGAGTGAAGAGGGAGGAATCTCAGCACCAGAATACAACAACAAAAATGATAAAAATCAAAACTTTCATTTTGAGTAGTGTTCAAAAAAAGCTTAAAGAATTCAGGCACAAAATTTTTTATATTCAAACAGCTATTTAATTAGGTAGAGAGGTCAAAGGATACCAAGGTTTAACTTTAAAAATCTTAATTCTAGTCACAAACCCAAGCTGTCTGTATACATTGGTAATCTCCAATACAAACTGCAAATACACAATGGATTTCACCTTATAATGCAGTAGTATCTGGTAGTGATAATAACCGTGAATAGCCAATGAAAGTATGTGCTTTAAAACCTTTCTCCAAGCAAAGACTCTGAAACAGATCTGAAAAGAGTGAAGGGCATGAAAGTTACCTCTGCCACTAGACTTTTAAGCATTAGCTTTAGAACATTAAAACAAACCCACAACCTATCATAATATAAACTACAGTAGCCCATTCAGTTCTCCTCTTTGTCCTAGTTTCTTTTTTGCTGGGAAGAGGCGTAGTGGGATAATAATAGCAGGAAGTAAGGTGGAGCAGCTGCACGGCAAGATGAGGTGCTGTGTGTGTATGTGTTTCACCTCCATATTGGCCTACTGCTGCCTCGGTCTTATGAAAATGAAATGAGCTGTTTGGGATGCCGTCAGTTATAAACATTACTAGGATCAAGACGTAGTTTCCTACTTCCTCACTTTTGTCAGGATCTGTTTTAGGTCTCTAGTCTGATTCAGCTAACAGAAGCAATAAAAGCTACATTTTTAGAGATTTCTAATATTTTCAAAGGGAATTCTAATGCTAGCACTAGCTACTTGATAGAGAGATTGACTAGAACTAGCTTCCTTTCAGTTTCACAAATCTATGGAAATAATCCATGTTAAGTGACTGTAAAGCGAAGTGACCATCTAAATTTCTATAGTAACATTTAATATACCTCACTGAAGTTCATATTAATGCTGTTGTTATTTTGCTGATGAGAAACTTTGCACAGCAGTGATAGTGACACAATACAAATTTACTTTCTTGTTTGGGCATGTGTGCACATGGGTGTGCACATGGGTATGCATATTCGGGCCAGAGGACAACCATCGTTTCATTTCTTGGGCACTGTCTTTCCCTCCAACACTCATACAGGGTCTCTTACTGGCCTAAATTGGCCAAGTAGGCCAGACTGACTGCTGAGTGAGCCCCAGGGATCTGCCTCTGCCTGCCCAGGGCTGGGATTACAAGCATCCATTATCCATTACACACATGGCTGTTTTACATGGGTCTGGGGAACCGAATTCAAGTCCTCTTTTTACAAATACCTCATCAACTGAGCCTTCTCACTAGCCTCTCAAATTTCCCTTTTCAGATCAAAATATTCTATGTGTTGTAACTGCCCAGACTGTCACACTTAAAATATTATGTGAGCAACACATTTGTATTTCTTTAACAAAAGAGAAATGACACAAAACTTGATCAATGTATATTATATACAACATTGTGGTTATGTTAGTTTAAAATCATGTCTTCTTTGCCAATCCATAAAAAGAAATCAGCATTCCAGTTTTCTTTATCTCATTCAAGCAACAGATGTGCTCTTGGAAAAACAGTTCAAGGATTTCTAAAAATTAAATTGTTAAAACAAACTGTTCATGGAAATGAACTGTCATATACTACTTTATAAGGAGGAATCCTTTTGTAATCTAAATAACTACTGTCTGATTTGTGAATGCAATTTTTAAAAAGAACTCTCATACATGTAACATTTGACATTTACTTTAAAACTAGCTGAAATGATTAAGGACAGACTGAACGTTTTAATGACAACTTCAACAGGAACCTAAATTTGGCAGTATCTCATGGTTTTGCCTGTAAGAGATATAGCTTACACACCTCTAACGCCATAATTCTTATTAAGTAACTAGCTAGATGCAATCACCTTCTGCTGAGAGCTAAGCACAAACTAATAGGATTGAGCCTAAACTAAAAGATGGGGGCAGCAGTAATCTCCAGAGCATATCAGATTCTGCAGGAAGTAGGAGGAAGACTGAAACAATAAGGTAGCTTTCCTTTTTGTGTGTGTGTTTGTTGTTGTTGCTTTTCTTTTCTGAGACAAAGTCTTATTCTGTAGCTCAGGACATACAGATGTAAGCTACAAGGCCCTGTCATATTAAAAAAAAAAACAAAAAACCCTTTTCAAGACACATTTTACATGATGGTGATCAAACACGTGAATGTTGGACTGTGCATTTCCTTTTACTAAAATAAAATCAAAGTTAACAATATGCAATTACTGCACAAAGGAAAGAAAACACAGTATTTGACACCTTGTCGAATCTAAACCCAACTAAACATACTGCATGTATTGAAATACAAATTTAATTCACACAGAATGTGCCATTTCAATCCTTACTAAAATCTGGCTAGCAGATGCTCTAGACCTGGTCCACTAAGGAGGCAACTTACATTTAGAAGGGCAGGGAACATGGAACTCACTCTAATCCACACAAAGCTTAAGGTTTTTGTTTTTCCCTTGGAAGATAGGATTCTTCCCAGATTTCTAGAATATATGGAATTTGGGCTTAAAAGTATATGCTTGGCATGAATTCAAGGCTAGAGTGGGAACTGAAAACAGTTTCTTTAATTGTAAACCTAAGTGAATAATCTCCTGGGGGGAAAAAAAAACCTCCTTTTGCTTTTCCTACCTCCTGCCCCTCCCCCACCAACACTGCTTCCCTGCTGTGCAAAGAGCCCTTTGTCCTGCCCCGCACTTATCTAGCTGTTTGGCCATATTGACAGGCCTACTGGAAGCATAATAAGGGAGTCAGTCTGACATAAGCAGCTGGCGATTTGAAACAAAAATCTTCCTTTTCTACTCACACCAAATCCTGCTGCAGAGGTCTGTGGCTCCTCCCATACTTCCACCTATTTCTCAAACAGAGCAGCAAGGAACTGGCATTTCCCTTTGATCGAGCAGTATAAATCAAAAACTTGATTCCCCAGCCAGAAATTTCTACAGCCTCTGATTTGTTTTATATTGTAATTCAGAACATTAAGGCTTTTTTTGAAAAGGTTTCCTCACCTCTGAGTGTACACATATATGACTATCACTTCAATTCACCATGAAAACTCTGGGAAGTCTCATACTACAAGACAGAAGAGATAGGTTCCAAGCAAAACTGACCAATAATCTTAGGGTTTTAAAAATACCAAGGATTTGGAAAAAGCCAAAAATTCATTTTTCTGACTTCATATCAAAGATACTTTAAGGGAATTTACATTAAATAAGGCATTTCCCTAGTTACTCTGCCAAAAAAAAATCAATATAAAGGAAAGAGTGGGGCAGGATGGGGTCTGAGACCCCTTACTCAGAAGGAACACATACACAGAGGCTGGACTGAGCATCACTGTCCCTTGAGTTACCTCACAGCTCCCTTCCTCAAATGCTAAATAAGAACACTCCCAAGTGATGCTTGCTAACAGAATCACAAGTCAGGGTTACTGGCATCTCTACCCCATTTATAATTAAATACAGAATAGGACAATTTCCCTAAGATTACATGATTTAACAAAGTATGTATAGATTAGTGAAAGAAAGGCTATTCTCTCTACCTTTTGCAATCTTCCCTGAATTCTAGCCATTAGAGAATATACACAATACCAAGTGAAGGTCATGTCATTTAGTAGACATGTTAGAATCCATGAGTCATTTAGACTACATAGAATCATGTCATTTAGTAGACTTGTTAGAATCCATAGAGTCCAGAGTACTATCAATCTATAATACAGGTGCATTACTTTTCTAAGAAGTCAAATTATAAATGACCACCTGTATTATACACACATTTTCCAAGGCACTTTGCAGTTTAAGTTCACCACTATAGCTAGGCCTTTCAATTTCAAAATAAACTGACGAGTCACTAGAGTTTAGCTGAAAGTTACTACTAAAAAAATCTTATTTACTTATGATCTAATTTCCCTTTGATATGTACTCAACAATTACTGATTGCTATGGCCTAATGTTTCAGTTTTCTCAATATGAAGATGATTTTTTTCCCCATCCAAAGGCAAAGCTGACATATCCACCTTTGTCACAAGGTCAGAATAATTTTGGAAAGTATGCAGGCTCTTAGATACTCAACAGTATCAAAAGATGTAAGCATTTTTAAGTGCCAGTCCAAGCAATCCTTCTAAGAAAAAAGCCTCTTGATCCTCCAGAGGGATTATAGTGAGACTACAACCAGTTCCAAAACCCAGGAAATAAAAGTAGTAGTCATTATTTTCTAAGAAAACTTGTATATTATAATTAAGCTCAAAATACTTGTATCTTAACTGTAAATATCTTGAGCTGTAAGTATAGTAATGGCCAGTATGAGTGAAATAATACCTATGGGTTATAGCATGTTACCAATGTATTAAAACCACCTGAAACAACCATTAAGAGTTTTGTTTTATAGACCTGCTTTTAGCACTGGAAAAATATGAACCACATCTGTGAATGACAAAATGCTCACCATTGTTTCTTGGTTCCTTGCCACAAATGCTAGAGCCATACTACAAATTATAGATGTTTGTGGGATTTAAATACTTGATACAAAATTGGACAAACAGAATCTTGAAGAACAGGTATTGGTTGCAGTAATAATCTTAGGGAGAAAAAAAACCCACAATTTTATTCATTGCACATGCCTAGGTGATGGCTCAGTTTCAAATATTCTGTCAGACAACTACTGGGCTTAATCAGAGAACATCCTGGTTCTCTTCAGTTAGGGGCTGATATCAAAACTTAGAAGGGACTCTTACTGCCTTCTCACTATCCTAAATGAAACTTACTCAATTTCTGAACATTCCTTCTGGTTTTTCCTGGGTTTCTGATGGATTACTGTCAAGACACATCATCTCTGTTCAGTGGAAAGACTATAATCCAACACATACACAATTAATCCAATTTATAGGTCAAACATCAGTGAAGGTATCTAATCTGTAGAGGTCTACAGATTAATATAGAAAATAAGAACAAAAAAATTAAATATTAATCCAAAAGTAGCTCTTTTTAGTTTAGGCTTCCAATTATAGTTAAGATGTTTAGCAGAACATCTATTCACGAAGGTAAATATGGTCTAATATGGAGAGACACATACAAATCAGAAGTGACTTAAGCAATTAAGAGATAGAGGAAAACATATCAGTTGCATTGAAAAAATAGAACATAAAGATCCTCCTCACCCTGTTCTGGTACTCAGGGAAATCTTTACATTGTTACTTTAGTCTTCAAAAGGATTAAAAAAGATCAAAACACTAATGAACTTTTTAGCAGTATAAAACCTCAGGTAATATCAAAAAAGCTGCCAACCCCCTCCCCAAACAAAAACCCAAACTCTTTAACTTTCAGTTTTCAGATGGTGATATCCATAAATGCATACAGTTATGAATTGATAATCCTGGTCTCTTCACTAACAAAAAGCAAGCCAGCTCAGCAGTACAATTTCCCAGGAAAGCAAGCAAGGTTTCTTTCCAGTCCTGAGCAGCCATTGCCTAAGTGCAGTTCCCTGCAGCCAACAGCATTAATGGACGCTGCACTGCTGTCCTTCCCTGGAGACAGCAGCCAGCACTACTCAAGCTTCTCACGTAGCAACCAGAGCTCCAGAGCCAGCAGCTGCTGCCGCCTTGTATACTCACTCCTGTGATCCAACACAGGAGCAAGCTTCTCTTTACCCCACCCCCACTTCTTAGCACACACTTTTTTTTTTTTTTTTTTGACCAGTGCTCCATGCTGGAAGGGCTGGAAGTATGCTTTTAGAAAGTAATAATCCTAAGGTCAGTTTTAAATTGAGATCTCTGATTAGAAAAATCAACATGTACCAAATTCCAAATATTCGTTTTTAATTAAACCAGCAATTTAGGAGTAAGTATTAAGCTTTGGTTTTTAGAAGGCCAATTTTCCAAACATTCAGCAATCAAATTTAAATTTACAGCTAGGAACAAGAGCCTTGGGTCGTGTCCTACCAAAGGACATAATTCAATATTCTACACATGACAATCTGAATAGTCTTAAAGGCTCTACTCCCATAACTGGCCACAAATTTTGGCCAGAGAACTAATGATCCTCCTGAGAAAACTGGAACAAATCCAAGGGAAAAAAAATTCCTGTGTCCTCCAAGCTCAGAAATCTCTCATTATGTCAGTATTCTCTGCCTCAATCCTAGGTCAGACTGTACACATCTAAAACTACCCCTTATAGCTTTCCTCCTAGCGACCTAAAACCATTATTAATATAAAATTAACCATCAAAAGCACTTTCCCTTCAATACCTCCTCCTGAAAAAGCTTGTAACAATCAGCAGGATCTTCTCCAATCAAAAGTATAGCTATTTAACATATGCCCAAGGAAGTAATGTAAACATGACCTTGGTCAGAAATATGCCATCGAAAAACAGTTTATTTAGTCAAAGTATGGAGGAAATTAGAGAACCT
>CABHPP010101814.1:0-10507 GCA_902168425.1 Peromyscus attwateri | reverse complement strand
TTCCTTCCTTCCTTCCTTCCTTCCTTCCTTCCTTCCTTCCTTCCTTTCTTTCTTTCTTGGTTATTGTGGTAATTTGTCTGTAATTGGCTCCCCCCCATTATCTCATAGGGAGTGGCACTATTAGGAGGTATGGCCTTGTTGGAGGAAGTGTGTCACTGTGGGGGATGGCTTTGAGGTTTCCTATGCTTAGGATACTGCCCAGTGTATCAGTTGACTTCTTGTCTTCTGATCAAAATGTAGCCAGCACCACGTCTGCACACTACCATGCTTCCTGTCATGATGATAAAGGACTGAACTTCTGAAACTGTAAGCAAGCCAACCAAATTAAATATTTCCTTTATTAGAGTTGCCATGACATGATGTCTCTTCACAGCAATAAAAACCCAAACTAAGATGGTCATGAAATACCTTTTTGCTTCCTTGTCATGGCTTATTGAATAGAGCACTGGTAGAAACTTAAAGGTTATCCAGTTTGAGAATCCGTCTGTTGTCAGAGATGCTGTAGAGCATCTGAACCAGTGACTGTCCAGTCTTAGCTTGAATATAGGGAATGAAAGCTATATGACATAATTCATTGCCTCCTTACAGCCAAAGCTTATCTCTTTTTTCTTTTCTTCTTTCTTTTAAACTAATTTTAAAATTTCAATTATAGTGTGTGTGTGTGCATGCGTGTATGTGCTTGTGTGTATGTGTGTGTGTGTGTGTGTGTGTGTGTGTGTGTGTGTGTGCAGAAGGAAGAGGTCAGAGGGGTATCAGATCACTTGAGGCTGGAGTTATAGGCAGTTGTGAGCTGCCTGATGTGGGTGCTGGGAATCAAACTCAGGTCCTCTGCAAGAAAAATATGCGCTTTTAACCACTGAGCCATCTCTCCAGCCCCAAATCTTTTCTTTTTTAACTTCTTAATCAGTATATATTCTACAGCATAATGGGTTTCCCTGTAATGCTTTCATATGTGCATCTAAAACACTTTGTACTTACTCTCTGTCACTGTTTCTTGTGTCTCCACACCCCACTCAAGTCTCTCTTTCCTATTCTTAGGTAGTCTTCCTTTCACTTTCATGTTTTCAGAAATGAGAGGAAAAAAAACCAACAACACAAGCCGGGCGTTGGCGGCGCACGCCTTTAAACTCGGGAGGCAGAGGCAGGCAGATCTCTGTGAATTCGAGGCCAGCCTGGGCTACCAAGTGAGCTCCAGGAAAGGCGCAAAGCTACACAGAGAAACCCTGTCTTGAAAAACCAAAACAAACAAACAAACAAACAAACAAACAAACAAAACAACCCATGGATTCTTTTGTTTAGCATGATTACTTCTGGTTCTGTTTCCTTTCCTACAAATGACATAACTTCATTGCTTATAGATGAATAAAACTTATGGTGTATACATATCACACCGGCTTTATCCATTCATACCTGTTGATGGGCACTTAGGTGGATTCTGTAACAGCTACTGTGACTGCTGTCACAGTAAACTTGAATGTGCAGGATCACTGCAGTATGCTGACTTAGATACTTAAGTATCTAAGATATTAAGATACTAAGATTAGTATCTTAGTACTACCCAGCAATGGTATATCATATGATAGCTATATCATATGATAGCTCTGTTTTTAGTATTTTAAAAGAACCTTCATACTGATTTCCATAGTAACCCAATTAGTTTACATTTCTACTTATAGTTTCATTTCTATTATTGTGATTAAAATACCCTAAAAGCAGCTTAGAGGAAAACTGTTTATTTTGGCTCATGATTCCAGGTTACAGTCTATCAAAGCAGGGAAAACAGTATTTGGAGCCTGAGACAGTCAGTCACTTCAGATTAACAACAACAGAGAGAAACTAATACATGCATGCTTGCTTCTTTGCTTATGCCTACCTCTTACGCAGCTCAGGACCCCTGCATAGGGAATAGTGCTGCCTACAGTGGGCTGGATCTTCCCACATCAATCAACTCCAGAGACACACCCACAGGCCAACTCAGTGTAGACCCATCCCTCATGGAGACTTTTCCCAAGTGATTCTAAGTTGTGTCAAGTAGACATGTAAAGCTAATCAATCCATCACACTACGAAGAGTACATGTAGGGGTTCCTTTTCCAGCATATGTTTTTCTTTTAATTAATTAATTAATTTATTTATTTATTCTATGTGTCTTTTACATCATGTATCTTGATCCTATTCATTTCCTGTCCCTTTGCATCCACCCTCTGCCCCTGCACACACCTCAAATAAAACAAAATTTAGGAGAAAATAAGGAAAAAAGATTTAAAAGGGGGAAAAATAAGTCTTATCGTGGAAGCTGCAGTGTGACACTGTGAGTCATGCTGTAAAATCCTTTGTTCATACAGCTTCACTTGCAAGTGTTCATTGCAAAGAGTCATTGGTCTGGCTCGAGGCCTCTGGTTTCTACTGCACTGTCATAGAGCTCCTCCTGGGTATCCTGCTCTTGCCCTGTGTTGTGATCCTGCAGCTTTGGGTCTGCAGGTCAGATCCCTTCATGGACTCCAGCAGTTCATAGATGGGGTAGATGATGTGGCGGGCCAGGTCATAACCTTGGGTCTGGGCCTGGGCAGCTGTAGGGTTGGTCTGCCAGATGTGGAATGGGGACAGCTCTCCCATGCTTACAACTTTGGGGCTGGCTCACCCACACCTGCACTAACAGGGTCGGGCTCTCCCACACTTATGACCACAGAGCCAGCTCTCCCCTCTGCCCCAGATGTTGATGGGCAGGGTGGAGGAGGGCAAATTCCCTCTGCTCATGCCACCGCCAGACAGGTGGGTAATGGGGACAGCTCTCCCATGCTCACAATTTCGGGGCTGGCTCACCCACACTTGCTCTAACAAGGTGGGCTCTATTGTGCTGCCTTGGCAAGGTGCAGGGCCTACTCTCCGGAGCATTGCAGCTGGTGGGGTCAGGGATGGGTCTCCCACACTTACGACCGCAGGGGCAGGGCATCATTCCCCTGCCCGTGTCACCACAAGACAGATGAGAAATGGAGAGAGCTCTCCCATGCTCACATCTTCGGGGCTGGCTCACTCACAACCGTGTTAACAGAGTTGGCTCGATTGTGCTGCCCTGGCGAAGTGCAGGGCCTACTCTCCCGAGTGTTGCAGCTTGTGGGGGTAGGGACAGCTCTCCCACTCTTGTTACCTCAGAGTCAACTCTCCCTCCTGCCTTAGATGTTGATGGGTGGGGCCGGGGCGGGGGAGGGGAGGGCATCTCTCCACAGCCCATGCCACCATGTGGGAGACGAGGTGTTGGGCTAGGTCTCCCAGGGTCACTTTCTCAGGGCTGGCTCACTGGTGCTCTCGACACCAGGGTGATCCCTGCTCTGCTGCCCAGGCAAAGTGCAGGGCAAGCTTTCTCACGTGCTGCCCCTGGTCAAGGGGTCAGCTCCCTCACTGTCTCAGCCCGCTCCCTTCCTCTCTCATCTTTTCAAATTTGCCTCTGTCCACAGGACCTGAGCCATTCTGTCTCTTTCTCTCTCCTATAAACCACCATCCCATACCTCTGCTCACACTAATGTGTCCATCTGGCTGGTGCAGCGAGGTACCAAGTGGGCCCGAGTTTTCTTCTTGTAGCCCAGAGTGGACAGCCCCAGGCCTGTGTATAGGTCTCCCTGTCCCACTCTGGCCGCCCTAGTGCTGTGCTGGGCTGTGCTTTCTCATCAGAAAGAGACCATTATAGTGCCAGCCACCCAGTGCCATCGGCCGCATAGTGTGGGGTGGGGGTTTCTCTGCAGTCTAGTGGGGGGACCAGGGGTTAGACTGTCCCTGACCTGTGGTTGGCTGGGTTCTGCCCACTCCCACCGTGTGGTGTGGCGTGGGGGGTTTTCCAGAGTATGTTTTTTTTTTTAACCTTGATTCTCTACAATCTCTTCTCAAATCTGATTTTCTCTATATCTTTGATCAACATTGATAACTGAATGATTTTAAATCTTTCTATGACATTAACAACTCTAACCGAAACTCTTTTGAAAATTATTGTTGCTGTTATTATTATTTTCTTTTTGAGACAGGGTCTCAGTATGTAGCTCCGGCTGGCCTGGAACTCACTATGTAGACCAGGGTGGCCTGGAACTCAGAGCAATCCACCTGCCTCTGCCTTCTGAGTGTTGGTATTAAAAGGTGTGAAAGGTGTGCTCCATTATGCCTGGCCTGAAACAGTATTTTGAAAGAGAATCAGCCTTTCCCTGCTGCCTAGGGAGGGGGTCTATGTGATGTTTCTCTCAATTCACATCACAATTTAAAGGGAAACTCACACAGTATCTGGAGCCCTTGAGATCCTGCAAGTGGAGAAGGAGGATGTCCTCGAATTCCTTGCAGGAGGAACCCACTCAGGTGGCACCAACCTTGACTTCCAGATGGAACGGCACATCTGCAAAAGCACAGTGATGGCGTTTACATCAAAAGTGTGAGGAGGACCTGGGAGGAGCTGCTGTTGACAGCTCCAGCCATCACGGCCGTGGAGAACCTTGCAGATATCATTATCTCCTCCAGGAACCCCTGGGCCAGCCAGCTGTGCTGAAGTTGCTGCCGCCACTGGAGTCACTCCAGATGCTGGCACCTCACTCCTAGGACTTTCATTAGCCAGGTCTAAGAGGACTCCAGGATGCCTTCTGGTGGTGACTAATCCCAGAGCTGACCACCAGCCCCTCACAAGGGTGTCTTGTGTCAACCTGCCTACCATTGCTCTGTGTAACCCAGAATCTCCTCTGTAGTGTTGACATTGTCATTCTAAGCAACAAACAAAGGTGCTCACTCAGTGAATCCTATTTGGTGGATGCTGACTTGGGAAGTTCTGCACCTGTGTGGTACCATCTCTGGTGAGCACCAACAGTGCTCGTCTGGTCATGCCTGATCCCTGTTTCTATCGAGATCCTAAGAAACTGAGAAGGAAGAGCAAGTGAGCTAAAAAGGCTGTGACCAAGAAGGACTGTCAGGGTGAATGGGCTGTAACTGCCCCTGAGTCCACTGCTCTCAGATGGGAGGTGGCAGATTGGCCTGCAGGTGTGCGTGTGGCCTCTGGGCCCATCCAGCTGTTCCTTAGTGAAGACTGGAATGTTCAGACGGCCATTGGGGACTTGTCTGCAGCCCTCACTGCCGAATCAGATGGAATTACCACTGAGTGGTCATAAACTATTTTACAGACACTTGAGCAGAAGAGAAAGGTGGATGGAAGACAGTTTCTTAAAAAAAGAGATCAACCCCTCACCCCCAAATGGCATCACAAATGGGAATACAAATAGCTTTAAACAGAAAGACTTCCCTCACTCATGTATTCTAATGCCACGAAATACTAAGGTGGTGGGGAGAGCTTGCTGAGGGCCGAGAGCAGGCTAGTACGTGCATATATGATTTCTATGGGATCTGGACATACAGAGAGTTGGAGATAGAAAGTCTTTATTAGGAAGTGAGATTTGAACTGAGTTTGGGGGGGGGATGGGCAATCTGAGTCAGTGGATAAATCATCTGACTGTTAGGCTGGGGAGAAATTTCTTTCCATGAGGGCCAGGGAGGAGCTTAATGTGGACAGAGGAAGTTGAAGTGAGAAGTATTTCCCTCTCGGCTTCCTGTCAGTATCAATCAGTCATTCTTCTTATAGGAGCCCCTTACCGGCTTGTGTTTCCACAACCTGGGGAGCTGACCAAGTCACTCTTCCCAGGCAGGAGCTGCTGATATGGGGGCTCTTCTCTGGTCACTCCTTCTGCTGCTTCGGGAAGGTGAGTGGTTGCCTAGTGCTGCATGAGACTGTCTTGGTATGCCTCTGTTCCACCCGGTCTTAGGCTAGCAAGACCCTTTCTGTAGAGAGAATGTGCCAACCCTCCTGTTGATGGGCACCAAGGCTGATTCTATAGCTTGGCTATTGTAACTCGCTCTGCAATAAACGTGGACGTACCCATATCACTGCAGTATGTTGACTTGGATTGTGCCAAGTATGTACCCAGGAGTGATATAGCTGGATCCCAGGCTAGTTTTGAGGAACTTCCATTCCGCTCTCCAAGGGATGGAGTATGGCCTCAGAGCAGGATAAGAGAGAAGGATATGGATGGGGTTGAAGTTTCAGAAGGACAAAGAAGAAGGAAAATGTTGGATGGTGAAGCGATAAATGGGGACCCCCCCCCGACCAACTTGGGGTACAATGGAAATCTAGAACTACAAGAGGTAGCTAAAGAGTCACACTGAGCATAGAGCTAGAGAAGGTGCTTTGATGAGGAGGAGTCATAGCTACCATGCTAACTAGCCTTGGCTCCCCAGAGGGATCAGCCGGGCTACATACATCTCTTTTCAGCCAAAGGGTTTTCTGGAGATGATGAGGACCCTGAGGAAGTGATTGCAGTCCTTCAAGAATCTATCATCCTCTCTCTGGAAATACCATCCAATGAAGAGGTTAAGGACATCATCTGGTTCTCTCAAAAAAACCTTGCTGTAGTGGCACCAGGGGAAGAGGGACAGCCAGCCAACATCACTGTGATGGATCCTCACTACCGGGGTCGAGTGGGCACCCCAGAGTCCAGCTACTCTCTGTATATCAGCAATCTGACCTGGGAGGACTCTGGTCTTTACCAAGCCAAAGTCAACTTGAAGACATCCCAGCTCTCTATTACGAAGTCTTACGATCTCCGTGTCTACCGTGAGTTTAGACTCCTATTATTCTGGTTTTCCTGAGCTTTGGCATGGATGCTCGGGAGCTGAGGTAAGCTTTAAGAGGCTGGAACTGTAAGGCAGACTGCCTCTAGTGTGCTCTGATCCAGTGTCTGAGCTTCAGCCACGAGGAGGGGGGCTAGAACAAGGAGGCATTAGGACTGAGGCTGTTTCCACAGAGGTTCCCAAAGCAGTGAGAGAGATGAGGACTGTGAAGAGGGCATCTAAGGGCCCTTTTCTCATCCAGGAGACTGCATCCTCTAGATAAATAGCTCTTGAGCCCTTTATCCCCCTGTGTGATTTGAGGGTTACTAATCATTTCCTCCCCCACCTGAAGCAACATTTCTTTTCTCTACCTGCCACATTGAATCTACTTAGGATCTTGGAGAGACGATTAAAACATACATGTCTTTGGGAGGGTGGTAATGTTTTGTACAATCAGTGAGACCGAAGAGGATCTAGGGGAAGGAAGTGTATAAACTAAGAGTGAGGTAACAAGGAACCACTGGTGTATATCTGTCTAAGCAGATACTCTGCAGCCCTGCAGCCACAAATTATATTGTTGTTTTATCTGGTTTTATTTATTTATTTATTTGTTTGTTTGTTTATTTATTTATTTATTTTGAGTAAAGGGCCTCTCAGGATGGCAAGAATACCCAAGGCTTGAGAGACTTAGGAAAACAGACCCAACTTCAGGCTGTTCAGTGGGTCTTTGTGTTTTTTTCTCTTTTAGGGCGGCTGTCAAGGCCCCACATCACTGGGAACTTTAAGATTTCTGAGGAAGGTGCCTGTAACATATCCCTGATGTGCTCCGTAGAGAGAGCAGACATGGATGTGACCTACAGCTGGCTTTCATCTCAGGACAGCACTGACACTCCTCATGAAGGCTCTGTCGTCAGTACATCTTGGAGGCCTGGTGATGAAGCCCTTTCCTATACTTGTAGGGTCAGCAACCCTGTCAGCTACTCCACTTCCCGTCTCATCCCTGTTGGGCCCCTCTGTGCAGGTACCAGAACCCAAGAAACAATTCCTGAGCTTGTGCAAGTCCTGTGCCTCAGGACACTGCCTCCTCCCATGCCTGAGGCTCTTAAGGAGACTACCAGGGACCCTAGAACACAACACTGTTCTGTAGAGGCTTGCCACTGGATCAGGGAGGGACCCTACCTTTGTCAATTGCTCTGGATTCCCAGAGGATTCTTCTGCACTTGGCTTGAGACTGAGGGCCAGATACCAGTTCTGTGCACAGAATAGGTATTTCTAGAGACATTTGGTATAAGATATGAGCTGATTATTAACTGGAGAGCCTTTCTAAGAAACTAGATAGATGACTGCCCTCTAAACTTACCATTCTTTTAATGAACTCTTTTCCTTTCTTCCTATCCCAGATCCTGGCTATTCTGAGAAGTCTTCAGTGTTCTGCCTCCTGGCCAAGGGCTTGCTCCTTCTCTTACTCTTGGTAATTCTGGCTGTGGGACTCTGTGTCTCCCGAGCCCAGAAAAACTATGAGATGGCGAGGGTGAGGAAACTCAAGAGAAGCCGAATCAAACTGAGGAAGAAGGGGAAGCCTGGCCCTAGTCCAGTCTGATCGGCCCCTGGAGACCCCTGTTCTGAGCTTTGTTTCCTCTTAGTCTCCAGGGAAATCATCTGGGGGACAGGTGGGAGGGTCGCTGTTGAACACCTCAAAGGGCCATATGCCCTGAGAGACACCATCTGGCAATAAAGTCAGTCCCCACCTTCTGGAAGAGCTGTGCTTGATGGACACCTCTGTTGGTGCTGGGCAGCCCAGGGAAAACCTGTCGCCCACCTTCACTGCCTGTCCAGGTGTCTTCACTGAAGCCCGCGTCCCTTCTCAGGCTTGCCTTTGGGCGGGAAAATGAGTCTGAAGACCCCACTAGAGTGAAGTGTTTGTTTTTAGTACATGCATCCCATTCTTCACCAACCGAAGTCTTACAATAAACTACACGAAAGGCTTTCTCACCTAACTAAATGTGTGACAGCAGTTCATTTAGTTCATAACTGTTATGCCTAAGACTCCTTGCTCTCCTACCCCTATCCTTATTCTGACAGATAACTTTACATAACTCTTCTACCCAGTGTACCAAGTCTACATAGAAGCTGTCCCACAAGGAGGTGGCAGAGACCCCTGCTCAGTCCTTCTCTGGGTTATAGTTGAGATTGGTGACCTCCATTGTCTCCCTGATACCCTGCTCTGAGCCCTGCTGCTCACCTCGTAGGAGTGACCACTCACTGGATCAGTTACTAAGATCTTGTACCCTTGACTTTTATTTAAGGTTGACATTGTTTAGTTAGGTGTGGTGGCACATGCCTTTAATCCCAGCACTTGGGAGGTAGAGGCAGGTGGATCTCTGAGTTCGAGGCCAGCCTGGTCTACAAATCAAGTTCCAGGACAGTCAGGGGTTACACAAAGAAACCCTATCTAAGTTGATTTTGAGGCCTTCCTGGTTTTTTTTTTTTTCTTTCTTCTTTTTTCTTTCTTTTTTTGCTTTTCAAGACAGGGTTTCTCTGTGTAGCTTTGTGCCTTTCCTGGAACTCACTCTGTAGCCCAGGCTGGCCTTGAACTCACAGAGATCTGCCTGCCTCTGCCTCCCGAGTGCTGTGATTAAAGGCGTGCGCCACCACCGGCCCGGCCTGTTTTTTTCTTATAGGTTTCTGTTTTAGGCATTTTGATTGGAATATTTGGTCAACGTAGGGCTCCTTACTCTTGCTCTTTCCATAGCCCTAGGTCTGATGTGCCTATCATGCCATTTTCCCCAAATTCGATCTTGGGTGTTTTACTTAGGTAACTGCCAGGGTTCAGGGGAGGAGGGGGTGCAAGAGAAGCCACTTAATCAGTTGGACAGGAGTAAGTAATAAATGACTTGGTGGAGGTGACATAGGATGTGCCCAAGAGGGAACTGGGTGAGATCTTGGGAGACCTAGGTTTCACTCCGGCACTTTCCCCTGGCCTGGGATCCTGTGTTTACCCGACCTTCCTTGAGCCTCAGTTCAGTTCCACAAAGAACATATACTTGAAAGGAAGACGTAGGTGTAGCTTTTTGGAGCTCCTACAGAGACTGGGCCTCCTTTAGGTACCAAATAGTCCTGTCTTCAAAAAAGGTCTGTAGCCCCAACTCCTGACACTTCCCATGCCTGTCGTAGGAGGTGCCACCATAAGGTGAGGGCCTGCCTGGGCGAACCACCTGGAGTCCATTTTTTTTTCACAGAGAGGGACAGCCCGTTTCTCTTGTCTTTTGGAGCTGGCATACAGAGAGCAAACAGAGAAGTGAATAGCCCCTGTGTGGCGGCTCCAGGGATCTCTCTGGAGTTGGCAGAGTCCCTTCTCAGAGCCAATCTCCGAACAGAGGAAAGCCCAAAACAGCCTGGAGAAGGAAGACTTAAACTTCGCCGAGAGTGTACCCTCGGAAGCCGGGCTAGCAGCCTGGCGGCACATTAAGATAATCTTATTCATTATTTGAAATAGGCTCCTGCAATCTGGGGAAGGGACATTCAAGCCAGACAGAAAATACACACCAAGATGCTCATAAGTGAAGGATCATAGATAGTGACTAGGGACTGCCATGCCATACACACTGTCACAAAAGGGTATGTGAGTAAACAGGCTGGAGAGGCATGCTTTAAAAGGTGAGAGGACCAGGACTCACGGACACGCTGTCCACAGGCTCCCCAGGTTCACAGTTTTCTGATATTCTCACCCAGAAATTGAAATAAACAAGCTAGCTGATACGTTAGATGCAGTCCTGGTTGGCTGAATAAATTTTTTCCAGAGGAGCAATTACTACGGCTCAAGGACAAGTGGGGTAAAATCTTTAGTTTTGACCTTTAGGGATTACTTAAAAAAAAAAAAA
>CABHPP010101813.1:400-11306 GCA_902168425.1 Peromyscus attwateri | reverse complement strand
TGTACAGTATTCTGCCTGCATGTGTCCCTGCAGGCCAGAAGAGGGCACCAGATCTCACTACAGATGGTTGTGAGCCACCATGTGGTTGCTGGGAATTGAACTCAGGACCTCTGGAAGAGCAGCCAGTGCTCTTAACCTCTGAGCCGTCTCTCTAGCCCTTTTTTTTTTTTTTTCCGATTATTAATTGATCTATGCGGGATGGACCAATCGGTGGCTCGTCCGAAAGTGACGTCAGCAGTCTCCAGGCAGGTCGGGAGGGATCCGAACCGGCCACCTCGCACGCCGCAGCGCGCTCGCCTAGCCTCACAGCCACCTCTCGGCTGGCGCTTCTCTCTCTCATTTTTCAAGACAGAGTTTCTCTGTGTAGCCTTGGCTGTCCTGGAACTCACTCTGTAGACCAGGCTGGCCTCAAACTCACAGAGACCCTCCTGCCTCTGCCTCCCCAGTGCTGGGATTAAAGTCATGTGCCACCACCGCCCAGCTGCAACATGGACATTTTCAAGGTGTCACAATTGTGCCTACAATGCCTACCTTTTGTCACCATTCTCTGATTCATCATTCATCCAATACTGAGATCTCCAAGTCACCTACAAACTTCTTTTCTTCTATGATACCTAAGTCACCTACCCTGAGGTCACACTCATAACCGATAATTACGTCCTCTAAAACGTGAACTTCAAATACACTTTGCTTTTTATTACAATTTCATTTCATTGAAATCACCAACTCTAGGCACCTTTTGTTACTGTTGTTTTGTTTTGCTTTGTGACATGTTAGGTCTCAAAGAAACCTGGGACAAATGCCTTACTTGTTGTGCCCAGGTCACAAAACCCCCAAGCAAGACCACCACAGAGCTGATATCCAATGCAAGCACACCGAGGTTCTTTAATGACGAAACAAGCCAGCCCAGGACTTGGTCCTTGTCCAACATCCCACACAGCGGGTGGAGGAGGACGGCCCTCCCTGTCCCCAGCACTCACTTTAAGGGGTTTATATAGGAAAGATTTACATGCAGTTTGGGATTGGACGAGGGAGCTAGAGGTGAGGTAGTTCTTTGAAATGTGCTTACCGATGGCTAACAGGATTCAGGGTATCTATAGAGACATAAATTTTTACACCCTATGTGCTGCTTTTGTTGAACCCAGGATATATACATTCAGATTTATTGTTCCAGTCCTACTCTCTCCTGAGTTCAACTTCTGGTCAGTTGAGCCCATTACTCCCCATATCTTGTTTTGCCAAGTCCAGGATACATAGATTTATTGTTTCAGCCTTATCTTCCCATAAGTTCAACTTCCGGTCAGGTCAGTTCTAAAAGTGCTGGTCAGCAAATACCTTTAGAGGAGGGGGTGGGGGTGGGGAGCATCTCTCAAGGTGGCTACTGGTTTTTCCCTTTCAACTGAGGTACCTATTAACAAATCAAAGTGGGTGCTGGCTGCCAGGCTCTCACCAAGTACAAAGGCCTAGCTCCTCAGCACTTCTCATCCCCCACTCCTTCCCACTACCCTAAAGCTCTCCAACCCTCTCTTGTTCTTCCCTTCCCTTCTCTCCTCTCATGGCCCAGGTCAGTCCATGTCAGTCTGGATCCTCCCAGCTGCTTCTGGCTGTACCTCCCTCATATCTACAATAAAAACCTTCTCCTTAACCATCGGTAGGAGTGGTCATGTCCTCATTTTTATTCAACATTTAGCCCAAGTTGACCTTAAACTTGAAATCCTCCAGCCTCTGCCTCCCAAGTACTTAAATTAAAAGGTATACCACCACACTTAGCTCTAGAAATCATGTAGATTCAAAGCCTTCTAATCTATTCCCCACATTTTTTCCCTCCCTTCTCAACCTCCATCTTGACCCAGAGAAACCCACAGTACATTATTATAATCTCTCTCATGAAAACCCTTAATAACTTTGCCCCATTTCACACTCACCTGGAAAAGCTCTGTCCTTTGTTAAATCCAATTAAGCTATTGAAACTCTTTCAGATGTGAGCTCTACAGGGGAGAGACAAGCCTTTAGGGCTATCTCAGAAAAGTATACAATAGTGACCAGAATAATAGGAATGACTACCCCCACAAAAATCAACAATTTGTAGCTATTATCAAACTATTGTTTTGCCTACTTTCTGCATTATTCATAACACTACATAATATTTTTCAAAGCAACTTTCACAATGTTGCCCAGGCTGGCCTGAAACTCCTGGCCTCAAGCAATCTTCCCATTTCACTTGTATAAGCAGTAGTCCCACTGTGCCTGGATTTAAAATTACACAATCTGGATGGCTAAGGAATTACAGCACCACTACTGTGGTGGTTTAAATGCAAATGGCCCCCATAGGCCCGTAGGGAGTGGCACCATTAGGAAGTGTGGCCTTGTTGGAGGAAGTGTGCCACTGGGGGTGGGCTTTGAGATTTCAGAAGCTCAAGCTACACCCAGTGGCTCACTCTCTCCTCCTGCTGCCTGCTGATCCATATGTAGAGTGCTCAACTACCTCTCTAGCACAATGTCTGCCTGCCTGTGTGCTACCATGCTTCCCACTATATTAGACCAAACCTCTGAACCTGTAAGCAAGCCCCAATTAAATGTTTTCCTTTATAAGAGTTATCATGGTCATGGTGTCTCTTCACAGCAATAGAAACCCTAACTAAGACAACTGTTATTCATGTTTTAAACACATGGTTACAGCACTTTCATGTTCTGATATGTGGGCCAGAACAAGAATCTGATAGCAGTATTTTACAGTTCTAAACATCCCCACCATTCAATAAAGCTAGCTGAAAGCTAAAACATTTTTATTATTTGTTATTTTATTCAAAACTAAAAGCTTAATGCTTGAAAATTGCATAGAGAATAGTATGAAATGCATGCTTTCTGATCATAAGCATTTATACACCAAAAAGAAACTCAAGGCAACTTACAAACATGGGATCAAAATGAAAATGATGTTGGGTCTCCTGTTTGACATTCCGAAACATGGCAGGTGAATTTCATCAGGAATGGATACAAAATAATTCACTCAAGGGGAAAAAAAAACCAATATAATCCATATTTATAGTGTAATGAGCTCAGAAGCACCTGCCCTAAACCAGTAAAGAAGGCACTATAAATACTAAAGTGAGACACTAATCAATATGATATACCAAGAATGGGAAGAGAAAGTATGACATTAACATAAGCAGATTACAAAGAGAATGTACAAAGGAAGGTGCCCTAAGCAACACTGCATGTATGATGCATGAGCCTCTTTGGTTCATCTCGAGAAAAATGGCTGAAGCTGAAAAAAATACAAAGAATCTAAAACTCCTAAAGACACTATTTGTTAGTACTACTAATAAAATAATAAGAGTTGTCAATCAGATAACCATGTATTAGTGTTTATAAATTGCACACATTATTTTGTTTAACCATCATAGGAACCCTGTGACATATGCATTATAATCATTCTTGTAGAAATAATGTATTACTTTTCTTAGAATGCTGTAACAAAATACCAGTCTCAATGCCTTAAATAACAGAAGTGTATCCTTGTTTTTCTGGAGCTGGAAGTCCATAATCATGTGTAGCAGGGTGGGTGGGTGGGGCCTCTGGGGCAGCTCTCTGCCTTACAGGGAGCATCTTCTCATCTCCTCCTGACCAGGAGAGAGGAAGTGTCAGATATTCTCTCTTAAAGAACACCAGGACCCAGACAGATCCAAAGGAAATGCCACTCCCTCAAATTCTGGCACCCTCCTCTCTACCAAAGGAGCCATTTCCTTATCCCTGTTAGGAGGGACAAAAGGCTATCTGTTGTGCCTATTAACACACCAAAGCACATGTGGCCTCTAGGCATCCTCCATATCCCAACTACCTGTGGCTCTTCTCACCCCACCTCTATCCTAAACTTCTCCAGCTCATGGGCTTCCCTCCCCAGCTTTTTATTCCCATATTACCCTGCCATTTCCGCCCTGTGCTCTCATGGTCCTCTCTTTTGTTTTCTTCTCTTGGTCTCCTTGGCCTACACATTCTCTCTCTTCTTCTCTCCCTCTCCTCTACTTCCCCTGCACAATGGCCTAGCCCATTCTGCTGGCCATGTTTAGTATACTACTTTCTCTCCCTGCTCTGGACTCTTCCAGATGCCACTGGCTGTCATCTTCCTCATATCTACAATAAAAACCTTCCCTTCAACGATACCTTAGAGCAGTCATTTCCTCACTTTATACAACCACCAGCTGTAACTCGAGTTCCAGCAGACCCAGTGCCCTCTTCTAGCCTCCATAAGCACCATGTGTGCACATAGTGCATACACACACACACACACACACACATACATATGAAGGCAAAACACTCATATGCATAAAAGTTTTTAAAAGTAAATTTAAGAGCAGCAACCCCATGCTACAGTTGACAGAATGCTTGCCTCACCTGCAGAGGACTGGGTTTGATCCCCAGGGGCAAATAGACTGGGTGTGGCAATGTATACCTATAATCTCATCACTGGAGTGCTAAAAGCTAGAGGATCAGGAGTTCAAAATCATCCTCAGCCACATGAGATTCTATCTCAAAAAGAAAGAGAGAGAGAGGCAGGGAGGGAGGGAGCAAGGAGAGGAGAGGAGAGGAGAGGAGAGGAGAGGAGAGGAGAGGAAAAAAGAGAGAGAGAGAAAAAAGAAAACATACCCATTCAGGTTCTGGAGTGGCCAACCAATACAGCCTTTAGCTGAGTGCAAAGTTAAGCCAACAGTAATAGGATGTGGCATTTATTTCTTCCTCAGTTGGTCTGGGAAGAAGAGGAGCACAGCTTCCATACTCAAATTTACATCATACTGAGCAGAATGCAGTTTCTGTGCCCACCTCAACAAAAACCACAATGATCAAAGATTCAAGCCACCAATTCTTTACCCTTTTCCCAGTATGCCCACCTTGCCCCTTCTTGCAAGGTGTCCTATCCTCCCTGTTAACGCTCCCTTAACCTTACTTCAGGTTTCTCTTGGGTTGTGTCTGGGAAAGCCTTTAGGGGAGTGTGGTGGTATTGTGTTCCCCAAAATATTGTGTACCCTAATAAACTTATCTGGGGTCAGAGAACAGAAAAGCCACTAGATACTTAGGATAGGCAGTGGTAGCACACGCCTTTAATCCTAGCAATCCAGAGGCAGAAATCCATGTGTTCAAGGATACAGCCAAGCATGGTGACTCACGCCTTTAATCTCAGAAAGCGAGCCTTTTATCCCAGGGAGTGGTGGTAGAAAGCAGAAAGGTATATAAGGTGTGAGGACCAGAAACTAGAAGCTTTCAGCTGGTTAAGCTTCAGGCTTTCGAGCAGCAGTTCAGCTGAGAGCCATTGGGATGAGGACACAGAAGCTTCCAGTCTGAGGAAACAAGACCAGCTGAGAAGTTGGCCAGGTGAGGTTAGCTGTGGCTTGTTCTGGTTCTCTGATCTTCCAATTCACCCCAATACCTGGATCAGGTTTGATTTTATTGATAAGACCATCTAAGATTCCTGCTACAGGGGAGAACTCCCTAACCTTAAACCCAAGAACCTAGGCGCATCTTCAGTTCTCTAAAAATACAACTGATTAGCATTTCAAAGGAACAAGCAAGCAGCTGTGTGTCCCCAGTCTCCTGCTGTGCTTATCCAACCAACCACTGAGGATTCTAGGACCCCAGTCAGAATGACTATCATTAAGCACTCCAAGGCAATACCACAGAGAGATGCTCGTACATCTATGTTCTCTGCAGCACTATTCACCGTAGTCAATCATGGAATCAGCTTACTTGTCTGTCTACAGATGAATGGATAAAGAATATATGGTGTACACACAATGGAATTTTATTCCACTGTAATGAACCAAGTAGTAGCCTATAATAAAAATGATGTTGTATATTGAGCATTGGAATTCATAATTCAAGTCTTTTCATCTGCCTTAGCACTAACATTTTAGAAGCAGTAAACTCATTTTATACTTAAGTATTTCTCTGCCATCTGTACCTTTTCCTGTATCCTTTCTCTAAATTAATAGTATAATCATCCACACAAATTCACTGCATTCAGAACAGAGCGATTACTCATCGTCACTCTTCCTGACACACATTCATTTATCCAGTATAGCAATGTGTCTGTCATTAACCTCTCTGTCCTCTATGACCTTAATTCTAGCCTTCATCACCTTTTGCTTGCATTATTAAAATCAGGTTTTGGTTTTGGTTTTTGGCTTTTGGTTTTGTCTTTTCTTCTTTCTCTCTCTCCTTTGTCTAAACCCTCAACCTCTCCCCACCCACACTGGCAGAAGAGAGCATATCTTCCTTGTTATGTGAGCAAGGTGATTCCCTGTTTCAAAATAGCCAACATGACCATGCACACCTCAAATGTGAGAAAGAAAAACAGGGAGGAAAAAACCCTATTTTCTATACAAAGAAAAAGGTTTAATTGATAGGAACTTTGAGTCATTGACTTTTAGATTTTGTTTATTTCAGATACTGTGGATGTAGGAAAAATATTTTCAACTGAAGGAACTAAACAGTGATCCTGCTTGTGAGCCACTCAAATTGGGTGACGATCTGAAGGTTAAATTGCTCATCCTCCATCTATGTTGCATATAGTCAATGTCTTTGGTGACAGTTTTCTCTAGAGTTTTCTTGCCATTTGCAGGGTAAAGAGATAAGAACTTTGATGGTGTCAGACTGCTTTATTACCCATATAATGAGCAAATCATTTTGTCTGTCAAGATTCACCTGGTTAGATGATCATAAATCACAATAAACAATTGCTTAGGAGATAATAAAGGTTCATAAATTTTACATGTTGTTAATTATACTATTTAAATTAGCAGACCTCTAGGGCTTTACCCTTCTTCTTCGTAGTACTTATTACTGTTAGAATTCCTAGCCACTCCCCCAACTACATGACAGCGCATGCGCTCTCCAGTAGCCAGGCAAGATGCTTAGTCATCCTAGGGCCTTACATTCTATGTAATCCATGCGCTGCGTGATCATGTAATCTACACCAGCATGATCATGTAATCTATGTGCATGAGTGGCGGAGCTATGTAAGCCCTTATGTGCATGTTCAGGGGGGTAGGGGGTGGTGGGGGTGGACCTATAAAAGTGGGTTCCACCTATTCCTTCTCCCTCTTCCTGCACAGTCATTCCATAGGCCTATGCACACCCTTTCTATTCTTTTCCCTTGATAAACTCTTAGAGTGGGTTTTGTTATGCCTCGAGGCTTCTCTTGTATGGTAAACAGCACCACTTAATAAATAACAATTACCACCTAACATCATGCTTTTGTGTTTTCTGTCTCCACCAGAAAGTGAATGCCTAACAGCAAGAGTAGCCAGTTCAGTTATTAATCATCCCTATTACTTGGTTCAAAATGAACATCCAGTAAATATTTGTTTACCAGGGAATATAGATAGTATAAAAACTATTAATTAGTCTTTTCTGTCAAATAGTGTAAAAGTAAATATTTTTATCTCCCCAACTTGTAAGACTTTTATGCAAAGCTTTTAATCAGGAACCTGTCCACATTCCTTGTAAAACCTTTAGGCAAATGTTTTAATACCTCATCACACCACTGGGTAAAACTTTTGTTTATACAAAGGCCTGCAGTATTCTAGAATTTACATGAATTAAAAGGCCACCACCTTCCCATTTTCTTTTATTTCCTTTACACAAATTCTTTTAAAACTAGCCAATCACGAAAAATTGTGAGGTTTGACCCCAGCCAGTGGGGAAAAGACATAGCCATCCCTGATGATATAATAAAAACCTAGTCAACTTCCTCTCCTGATATGCTCCTTATCCTGGTTTAGCTTTTGGCACACTCTTTTTACAAAAATAAATTGCCTTACTGAACTACGTTGGCTTTGTTCATGTGTTCCTCACTGCAACACTGAAAGCATCCTTGGTTTGATTCTATCAATTGCTGTTTAGATAATTATAAGATAAAGGGGTAGATTGTTGAACCTAAAGAACAACTTGTTTAAAAATGTTTTTATATTGCTATGGATTTTAGTTTATTGATATAAATTTAAAGTTAATTTTGTTATACTGTATATATATTTCTACTCTCGTTGGAGGTATTATGTTTATTTAACTCATTTAGATTGTAATGGATAATTAAGAAATACAGATTAATAACTAGTCTTCTATGATAGTCAAACTTATAGTCATGTTAAGTTTTCTAGATATACATAGTTACAATTCAATTAGGTAGGTAATCTTCAAACACTTCAAAGACCTACAGAATATGGCATTTAAAATGTTTTAAAAATTTAGACTTTCTGGACAGTGAGACATGTCTGCTCCTGGCAGTACTGATTTACTTCAGAGAGGAGGATGGGCATCGAAGACACTCCATATGGAGTTTATCTTCTTCTTGGCAAAAATAGCCATTTGGGTAAGAAACTGTTCTTACCTGGACTGCTTGATCAACTGGACATGCAGGACCCATAGGAAGGTGACCACTGAACTTTGCTTGGCAAAATGGTCCTTCAGGTTCCTGCTTCATAGAGAAAACTGCCAGACATTCTACAGGACACAGAGAAAAGTGACTGAGAGACTCTAGGCCTGTGGGATGAAGACAGATGCCCCAACTTTACAGAGAAACTTTAGATGATTGTCCAGGCTGTCAGCTGTCTCTGTCTACTCTTGCAAGACTCCCAAAAGTTGCTTGCGTCCTTTCTCCCATTTCTCAGGTAATAGTATATCCTTCTGGGGTCTTTGATGTAGTTAAAGACTACTAGATAGTTAGTTTTGATAAGAGATAAGTTAGATATAATAACCTTAGACTCACAAATATAAGATAGATAGGATATCTATAATTTTGCCAAATACAAATAGACTAGATGGTATAAATAGACTAAATATTGAAACTGTAATTCTTGCTTGATAATTGTTTTGTTACATATAATTTTACTGTGTTAAAGTTAAAACCTTCCTTTTTAAAAAAAAGGGGGGGGAGTGCTGTGGATGATTCATTGATGAATAAAACGCTGATTGGCCAGTAGCCAGGCAGGAAGTATAGGCGGGACTAGCAGAGAGGACAACTGGGGAAACAGGAAGGCGGGATGGAGGAGATGGGGCCAGTTGCCACAATGAGGAGCAGGATGTAAAGTACTGGTAAGCCACGAGCCACATGGCAAGGTATAGATTAATAGAATGGGTTAATTTAAGATAGAAGAACTAGATAACAAGCAGCCTGCCATGGCCATATAGTTTGTAAGCAATATAAGTCTCTGTGTGTTTACTCAGTTGGGTCTGAGCGGCTGTGGGACTGGTGAGAGAGATTTGTCCTGACCAGGCCAGGCAGGACTGGAGAAAACTCCAGCTACAATCAATAGTTGTATATCGAGAAATAACTCTTGAGCTGGAGAGATGGCTCAGGCCTTAAAGGATAGGCTCACAACCAAAAATATAAGAGAAATGGCTTTTTGTAATAAATTACTATGCACTGAAGCATTCCAGTAGCCTTCACAAAAACCCTTGGTAAGAGTGAGAGGATGCCAGGATTGCATTGCAGTCATCTTAGAGAAGGGTCAGACAGTGAGCAGCAGGCCCTTGAACAAATTGTTAAAAACAAAAACAACAACAAAAAAAACAAAAAACAAAAACAAACAAACAAAAAAACCTCACCAAAGATGTGCTGCCCCTTCACCCCTAGGCCCAGACAATTAGGAACTACACATAAACAATTCCAGACATTTCCTGCCATAACCTAAAGGATATGATAGGACATAACTGGCATATAATGAACAAAGCACCAGATATGTCCCAGGGGTGTTTTCTGCTGTTATAGACTGTATACCATCGCTGTCGGAGGGAATGAGTTTCCTGCAGATAAACATGGGATGTTTAACTATCAGAGGAAAGGGGTCTGCTGGTGATATGATGGCATAAACTGCCAGAGGATATGGCAATTTCCTTGCAGCTGCAACTCTCCAATCAGTTCAAGCCAAGCATCTCTAACCTGAAGTAAGCACCAGTCCTGAGCTTGTGACTATGTAAGGTTGGAATTCCCCTAGAACCCTGACTCTAACCACTATAAAAACCCTATCCTGTTATTGCTCAGGGTCCCTCTCACTCCACCACTGGCTGCTACCAACGGACTAGAAGGGCCAGGTCCGGGGTTTAAGCTCTTCGCTTTTGCATTCAAATAGGCCTCTCGGTGACCTCTGGGGACAAGGGACTTTGAGTGCAACAAGAGGCAGAGTAGCTTGGAAGTGTTCTGTTACACAAGATAGCCTGAGGCTTGGGGGAAAAGACCAAACAAACAAAAAACCACTCTTAAAAGGTCACAAGGCAACAACAAAAAAGAAAAACTAGGAGGTAAAACCCTCTAGATTTCACTAATAGCAAAATCAAGAATCAGATTGGCTCTAATCAAAAACTGCCACATTTGTTGAGAATGTTTTTATGGCAATCAGAAAGGCATGATTTTCAATTGTGGCACTATATTCTCTTCCAATTTTTTTTTTCTTTTGAAACTGAGTCTCACTGTGTAGCTCTGGCTGTTCTGGAACTCACTATGTAGACCATTGTCATTATTTTCTTGCCAAACCCCCAAAACAAGAAACTCAGCCAATGAACACTAAGTTTTCAGTATATATCAAAAAAAAAAAAGTTAGTCATAAAAACTTAAACTTTAGCCAGGTGGTGGCAGCACACGCCTTTAATCCCAGCACTCAGGAGGCAGAGCCTGGTGGATCTCTGTGAGTTCGAGGCCAGCCTGGTTTACAGAGCAAGATCCAGGACAGGCACCAAAACTACACGGAGAAACCCTGTCTCCAAAAAACAAAAAAAAACTTAAACTTTACTAAAACTCTCAAGTAAATTTTACGTATAAATACATTTACACCTAGTACATGTATTTTAATAACAAATGCAAAACACTGAAAAAGCTTAGATGGGTCCTTTCATCCCATAAATACAAAAGATTTTT
>CABHPP010101812.1:0-37720 GCA_902168425.1 Peromyscus attwateri | reverse complement strand
AAAAAAAAAAAAAATCAGTGTGGAAAGGTGGAAGCCAGACTGAACATGGGGCTGGAAAGGACACCTGATCTGAGAGAGCCTAATGTGAGAGGAAGAGTCAAGATATTAATTGATGGCGCACACCTACCCAGAGACATCAAGTGGGAGAGGGCGTGTGGATTTAAACCACGTGCTCTGGAAAGGACACCTAGAGAAGACATCCCATAAACACCTTGGGAACAGCTTTCTAGAACGAGCAGGTACAGAGGCAGGACTGTGCCTGCATGCTCTAAAACCCTCAGAAGGCTCACGTGAGCCAGCGAGGAGGGAGAGAACGGGAAATTATGGTGGCCCAGTGTTGGACCACCGAAGCGAATGGTTCACATAGGGTGCTTTATCAGACATATTTCTTTGTTTGTTTTGTGTTTTCAGTGCTGGGGATAAAATTTAGAACCTTTGGCATGCTAAGAACAGGTTCTACCACTGGGTCACACCTGCAGTCTGCTTTGGCTTTCAAAAAAAAAGTATATGAGCCTATTTCGGCTTTTATTATTATTATTATTATTATTATTATTAGTAGTAGTAGTAGTAGTAGTAGTAGTAGTAGTATATGTGTATGGGTGTTTTGTCTGCACATATGTCCATGTGTCACTTGGGTGTCTATTACCCTTGGATCCCCTGGGACTGGAGTTACTGACAGTTGTGAACTGGCATGTGGGTGCTGGGAATCGAACTCAGGTCCTCTGAAAGAGCAGCTAGTGCTCTTAGCTTCTGAGCCATCCCACCAGCCCCTGTTTCAGCTTTTTAAAGAATCTCTTTGGTTGCTCTAAGGTAGACAGAGATGGAGGGAAGGAGACCACATAAGACACAGTGGCATTGGTCTGGGTCAGAGTTATAGACGGCCTGGATCAGAATGGTAGCCAGAAAGGGATTGGACTGGGATGTTCTAGGGAAGTGAACTGACCACTGCTGGGAGGTCTCCCAGGCGGCCAGATGTGTGTCCTCTGTCCCCCGCGTGGTGTGCGGCTATAGCAAGTCTTTTTTTTTTTTTTTTTTTTTTTTTTTTTTTTTTTCTTTTTTAGAGCTTTATTGGGAGAGAGGGGGGAGAGAGAGAGAGGGAGAGAGAGAGAGAGAGACAGACGGAAGGAAAGAGCGGAAAGAGAAGCAGGGAAGAAAAAAAAAAAGAAAAAAAAAGAAAGCTATAGGAAGTCTTGTTACCACTCCCAGCCTTAGCTTTAGTGCCCTGCGTTGAAGCCTAACATAACCTGTACGTTTTGCATAATACTCTACATAGATTCATAGTTCCTTTAATATAAAAGCCGAATCTCTGCCTCTCCCTCTGCCCAACCCTTCAAGTAAAACGCAACTTCCAGGTTTCTTTTGTTGTGATACTTTGTACCCTAGACAGGAGGAGAGACTGCTAGTCTGTGATGAAAAGATAGACGGTTTAATTTACAACAAATGAGCATTTATAGAAGTTTTCAAGCTTTTCAATATACAAAAACCTGAATCATGAAAAATGGCCCTTCAGCCAGGCGGTGGTGCCTCCTGCCTTTGATCCCTCAGGAGGGAGAGGCAGGCAGATTTCCAAGTTCCAAGGCCAGCCTGGTCTACAGAGGTCCATTGACAGCCAGGACTACACAGATAAACCCTGTCTCGAAAAACCAAAAGAAAAAGAAAAAAAGAAATGTGGCTCTTCTGTCCTGACCTCAGAGCCCTATTCCTCCTATCCCTCATATACCCGTCCAGGAATTGTTAATGGGCCGTTGTGGAAGGTAAACTGAGTCACTGTGAAGGTCAGCTCCTAGCACTTCCCTTGCTCCCATGCAGAACAGCCAGCTGTGGTGTGGGCTACCTGGAATTTCTACTGCTGTCCTTGACTCTGACCGTGAAGCGGCACCACACTGTATCAGTGGCACTGGAGAATATTTGCTGTCGCTGCTTGGCTTGGATCTGTGTCCTCAGAGAGAAACTGATCACAGGTTGGCTGTTGTCAGTCCACTCCCTCAAAATCAGCTGCCTGGAGGAAAGAACATATCCCAAAGCTCCTTGGGACCCGGAGGCAGGTGGGAGAGCAGGTGTGGAGGAGGCCAGCGCTGAGGGAACTTTCGGGGGAACTTTGTCATGCCTCCCGCTCTTCCGCACACCTGACAGCCTGCAGCTCTCACCTGAAAGGCAGTATCCCCCCTCTACCTTTCCCGTGGGAATTCAGTGCAGCCACCGTAACCCCTGAACTCTGGGCCACTGCCAGCAGCTCTCAAGCCTCTCTCTTGTGCGAGCACAGTGACATGATGTCATTTTTATTGAGGCAAGATTAGATTTTTTTTTTCTTTAAACATTTCAGAAGTGTGTTTCATGTGATCTCTGGTCCTTGCTTAAGAACATAGAACTGCCAATTTCAATTGGCTTCAGCTTTTATCACCAAAAGAAGCTTGGGGGAGAGAGAGAGAGAGAGAGAGAGAGAGAGAGAGAGAGAGAGAGAGAGAGAGAGAGAGAAGAATGAAAATATGCCCCCTGTCTCCTGCAGTCAGGGTAGAGGTGGAAGAGGGCACCCAACCACCACCCCCTATGTGTCCCCATCATGATTAAGAAGACATCAGGAAGCTCAGGACCTACTCAATGACACACGATGGCCAACAGACCCAAGAGTTCTTGTGCCAAAGCCAGAGAGGGATGCAACTTGGGGCCAGTCACAGTAGTCCCTAGAGTGTCACAGAGGAGGCTGACCTGCTGGGACATGGCAAAACTGACTCAGAATCATTTTTGAATTCTATTTTAAAAATTATTCTCCTGCTGGGCAGTGGTGGGGCACGCCTTTAGTTCCAACACTTGGAAGGCTGAGGCAGGAGGATCTCTGTGAGTTTGAGGCCAGCTTGGCTTACAGACCTAGTACTAGGACAGCTAGGGCTACACAGAGAAACCCTGTCTTGAAAAACAAACAAACAAAAAGAAGAAGGAGAGGAGAAAGAAGAGGAGGAGAAGAAGGGAAGGAAAGAAGAAAGAAAGAAAGAAAGAAAAAAGAAAGAAAGAAAGAAAGAAAGAAAGAAAGAAAGAAAGAAAGAAAGAAAGAAAGGAAGGAAGAAAGAAGAGAGAAAGGAATTACTCTCTTTATAGACAAGATTTCTCCCTCCCACATTATTGAGCACCTACTATGTGCTTGGCTCCACGAGGCATAAAAGCAAAGATGGCACCATTCACTCTTTTTGTTTGTTTACTTATTTCTCACTTTGTTTTGCTTGATTGGTTTCACACTTTTTTAAAGGAAGACACAGGAATGCCTATTTGCTTACAGGTGCCAATTTAGTCATTGAAATGAATAGTGTGACGGACCATCCTAGCAAACATGAGGGCTAACTACGTTGCTTTGATATGAAACCAGACAAGGAGAAACTACAGAGCAAGAGGCAAGCTGAAAATCTAACAGCCACGCGCTCCATGGCACGGGAGCCTCACAGCGGAGACATCGTTTACATATTATGACCATTTAATGAAGGAACCACCTCCTGACCGCTACTAGTCTGACCTCCACAGCACCCTGAGGAGTTGGAGTGTGTGTGTGTGCGCGCGCGCTCGTGTGTGTGTGTGTGGGGGGGGGGCACACATGTGTGCCATCATTCTACATGGCAGCTGGCATGTGCAAGCAGGGTTTGTTGAAGGAATGTTGAGCAAGACCTAATTTATAGCTATTGAAACAGACTCAAGAATAATCAAGTGCTAAGCCCCAAGTCTGCTAGCCATCTCTCCAGCCCTGTGTAAAAAAAAAGTTACATTTTGCATATATATGTGTGTATGTGCGTGTGCATGCCACAACTCGTGTGGAGAGTAGAGGGCAGCTTGAAAGAGTCAGTTCACTCTTTTTGCTGTGTGGATGGAACTTGGGTTGTTAGGCTTGTCAACAATCGACAGGCACTAGAGAGATGGCTCAGCACTTAAGAGCACTGGCTATTCTTCCAGAGGACCGGGGTTCAATTCCCAACACCCACAGGACAGCTTACAGCTATCTGTAACTCCAGTTCCAGGGGATCTAATACCTGCATACCAATGCACATAAAATCAAGTTAAATAAATTATTAGAAATATATTTAAAAAATAAAAGAATTTTAAAAGGAAAAAAATTAGTTACTTAAAAAAAAAACAAAAAAACAAGTGCCTTTTATCTGCAGAGCCATCTTGCGGCTCTCTCAACACCCACCTTCTTTTCTGTGTTACCCAAAGCATATGCATGGAAAGCTTTCCAGAGGAAAAGAGAGAGGACCTGGGTTCCAGACCTGTCCCGGCACGTTCTTCCACTGTGTGTGCCTCTGATAAAGCAGACGCGGCCCGGAGTGGTAGACACTGGTAGACTGCCAACTCAACAGGACCGAGAAATGCCTGGAAGATTGGTAAAGCATGTTTGTAGCACACCTCTGAGGGTACCTGAGATTTGCCTCCAGAGACAGTCAGATCATGAGGGTTCTGACCTAGTGAATGGGTTAATACGACCGAGATTTGCCTCCAGAGACAGTCAGATCATGAGGGTTCTGACCTAGTGAATGCATTAATACGACCGCATTACCGAGAGGCGGTAAAGGCAGGAGGTGGGGCCTAGTTATATGAGTCAGGTCACTGAGGGTGTGTCCTTGGAGCCTATATGTAGCCCTGGCCCGGTAATGAACCCTTTTTCTCGGCTTCCTGGCTGCCACGGTGTCACACCTTTCCTACCACAATGGACCGAATCTTCTGAAACTGAGCCCAAGTCAATCTTTACTCTTCTAAATTGTTTTCTCAGGTGTTTTGGTCACAGTGACTCAAAAGTGCCAAATACAGTAGTCTAGTGTTTCCCTTTTAACCACACCTGGAGGAGTCTCCTGGGCGGTGTGGGAGAGGGTCCACAGGTGGGGCTGAGTGCTCTTGCAAGCCCTCTCACTTCCTGACAACCTTTGGCTGATCACTCGTTGCATACATCTTCATAGGCTTTTGGTGTGGGGGGCTGAAACCATGGCCCTGCACATGCTAGGCAAACGCTCTACCACGGAGCTGCATCCCCCCCCAACCCATGCCTTGCTGATTTTCATGTTGACGTTTGAAAATCTCCAATTAAGATACTCCAGACGAACAACAAAACCCCCAAACCAACCAAACCAAAACCCCTCTGCAGCTTGAGAGCACTCCCTTCTGCAGTCCTGACCGTAGGGTGGTATGTCCTTTACCATGTAGCATGGAGTTCTTTAATCACTAGGTATTTGGTTTTTTTGTGGCTGAGGCTTACTGCAGCGTAAACTCACATATGAGTATATGGGATATAGTCCAATGGAGGCTTGGGACAGAGTACCTGGCCCCAAACCGCCCAGATGTCACCTTCATCCATCTCTTGGGAAGGCAGAGTTAGCTTTGCTAATGGGAAAGGTTGACAGGAGCTACTTGGAGCCTCTAGGCATGCTGTTTTCTTTTGATTTGATTATGGCTGTTGGGGTTGAGTTGCGTCCCCTGCGATGATGATCGTTATTCCTTACCCTCAGAATGTGGCCTTATTTGAAGACAGTCATTGTAGATGTGATGAGCTAAGGTAAAAATCCTAATGAAATAGAGTGGGCCCTTAAACCACAGGACTGGTGCCGCAAAGCTAGTAGGCACCTACACACAAGGCGAGGGTATGGAAGTGAGAAGGACTAGGAATTAGCTCTCTGATAGACAGCCATCTTGGAAGCTCACTGTCTTTATCACCTAGTCATAACAATGGAGGCAGAAGCTGGAGCTGTACACCGGCTGACCACAGACTGCTGGTCACTGCCAGAGAGGAAGAAGCCATCTGGATTCTCCCTGTGGGGTTCCAGGCAGAGCACAGCCCTGCTGACACCTTGGTTTTGGACTCCCATCCTCTGGACCTTTGAGATACAGTTCTGTTACTTTAAGACAGTTGAGGCACTTCCCAACAGCGATCAGCAGCTACCTACCATATTCCTGCCGCTAGCGACTTTACTGTCCTCTTGACCTTTATGAAATATTAAAAAGGAAATGTGTCTCCTTGGACTTACTTTTTTGGTGAAATCATTGCAGTGTCTTATCGAGATATTTCATGTTTTTAATGGTTAAATCATTGCATGTTGATTCATAGGTGTGGCATACAACTGGAAGTAAAATAAACATGTGAAGAATAAATCAGCTTCTTCTCCTCAGACACAGAAAAAAATTCCAACAACTCCCCAATCATTTTTTGTTGTTGTTGCTGTTTGTTTGTTTTTGTGTTGGGGATTGAACTCTGGGCTATACTAGACAAATGCTCTACTATTGAGTTGCATCTCCAGCATTCCCCTAACCCACTAACCTCTTAAATTTTTAGGGTGTGTGTGTGTGTGTGTGTGTGTGTGTGTGTGTGTGTGTGTGTGGCGTGCACACCTGTGCATTCACTTAGGCCAGAGGAGATTATCAGGTGTTCTCTATCACTCCATCTTATTTCTTTTGAGGCAGGGTCTCTCCCTGAACCTGGAGTTTGCGGGATTTTTTTTCTTGGCTGTTTCCACCCCTGCCATCCCCCCACCCCCCAATTGTTCCAGTTCTAATCCAGTGACTTCTGTCTTCCTCAGTGTTGGAGTTACAGGCACTGTATCAGCCATTCCTGGCTTGCTAAAAGGGTGCTGATCCCTGAACCCCACTTCACATGAGTGAATAGCAAGCACTCTTAACCACTGAGTCATTGCTCTAGCCCCCACTGATTCTTTCCTTGGTTTGATTGTTTGGCAGACAGACTCTCACTATGCCTGGCCTAGGGCCTGCTGTATAGACCAGGCTGGTTTTAAACCCTCACAGTGGTCCTATGCCTCCGCCTCCAAAATGCTGGAATTAAAGGCCTGTGTGCCATCATTCCCACTTCCCACCAACCTTAATAGTACAGGGTGTGATGGGGCACACCTTTACTTTGAGCACTCCAGAGGTAGAGGCATATGCAGCAGGATCTCTGTGAGTTCAAGGCCAGCCTGGTCTACGTAAAGAATTCAAGGCCAGCCAGGATTACACAGAAAGACCCCGTCTCAATAAAAATAAACTACTACCACCAGCAACAAAAAAGCAAGTTTTATGAGAACTGGCTGCTTCCTTGGACGTCTGGGGGTGGGGGTTTGCCTTCTCCTCGAGGACCCAGGCTTGACTGTCTGGGTCACATAGAATTCAGAATTCTCCTTTCCCTACGGAAGTGGTGCCTGTGGCCTCTGAACACCTTTCTTGTGTGCTGTTCCACCCGCCCATTCTCCTGGGGGCAGGTTTCCAACACTAGTTCTCCTTGGGTGCCCTTGATCAAACCCACGGTCTGCCTGCCAGCCGGGAAGCAGGTTGCTCTCTCTCCCTCGCTCCCTCCCTCCCTCCCTCCCTCGCTCCCTCCCTCCCTACCTCCCTCCCTCGCTCCCTCCCTCCCCAGGGAGATTCAGGAATTTGGAGGACCAGCCTTGTTCTGGTTATTGAATAACTGGTGAGGCATCGGATGTCAGGGCTGAGAAAACAGAAGGGCCCTACCTGTCCTGCCACATGACCTCAGAGCCCAGGCTGTTCTCAGGGTGTCCGCTTGCACTTGCTTGTCAGTGACTCTTTCATCACAAGCACGGCTTACATCATGCTGTATTAAACACCCAGCCTGCCCATTGTCACTCGGCTCACATCAGGGACGACGGCAGCAGTTTGAGGTGCTGACTAAGCCCGGGCAAAGCCTTGCTGCTTTTCAGACAAGAGAAGGGAAAATGGGAGCTGAGGAAGAATGAACAGGTGTATTGCATCCTGAATCCCAAACTTACCACGAACTTCCCTCCCTGGATCTTCACTGGAGAGGAGAGCAAACCATCTGTCTGTCCCTGTCCCCTCAAGATCCCACCCGGCCACCTGCAGGCAAGGACTATGCCTTCAGCAGAGCAGTCACACTCACAGATGGCTTTGGATGACATCTCTGGGCCTTGGCCCATCCCCAGAGGCACTTTTCATACTGGGCCTTGAATTCCAAGGCAAAGACGGACAGATGCCCACAAAGACAAGGAGACTAGAAGGCATCTGGGTTAAGCAGTCACTGTTTTCTCCAGTCCAGGACCGACTCAGGAGAACGGGAAGGGAAGTAGGGGCTCTGTGTGATGTTACATCTCTTCATCGTCTCACTCAGCCCTTCACTAATTCAGCCAGGTCCTCAGCAGGCACTTTTCAGCAGCTTCTCTGGGCCACGCATCTGGCTCCCATGTCCTGGGGAAGGGAAAAGAAGGCCATCAATATCGGTTAACTTGTGCACAAGGAGAAGTCTGTCCAGAAGGCCGAGAGAGTCAAGGCAAGAAGAAAAGCCAATTTGCGGCCTGGGAAGCAGGAAGGAGAGCTTGGGATTGGGGTTAGGAGAGCAGTTTGCAAAGCACCAGCTTGGGTACTTCCTGTTAGAATCACCTGGGCAATGTGTCTCAGCCAGCCGGAGAGTGGGAAGCAGGTCTGCACAGCTCTACAGCCCAGGACAAGGTGACAGCAGGCTCCCTGTCTGCTGGCGAGGCCTCCCTTGCCTTCTGATTACGTCTTTGCATGCTCTCTGAGTGCTTCAGAATCAAGAGAGAAGTCTAATGTCTCTTTATATACATAAGGATATCAACCCCACCATGAAGTCCTCTCCAGCCTCATCTAAACCTAATCCGTCCCCCCTCACCAACACACACACACACACACACACACACACACACACACACACACACACGTGCGCGCCTCTTGTCTCCAATACCACCACACTGGGAAATAGGATGCCAACATAAGATCTGGGGGAAATATAATCCAGTCAACTGCAGAGAGTTTGTTAAAATGCTGACTCTGAACTTCTCCCTTAAACCTACTGAGTCAGGCTCTGGAATGTTCTGGAGAATCTGCTTTGGGGTTGTTAGCTGTGCTGAGGTTGGAGATAGGATGCTGTAGACTGCTGTATCCTAACAGCTGTTTCCAGTGAGAGTGGGAGCCAGAGCCAGTGAATTCACAGGAGAGCACAGAGTCTGGCTCCAGGGAGAGGCTCAGTGGGCCACAGGTTTTTTTTTTCGAGACAGGGTTTCTCTGTGTAGTTTTGGTGCCTGTCCTGGATCTCGCTCTGTAGACCAGGCTGGCCTCGAACTCACAGAGATCCGCCTGGCTCTGCCTCCCGAGTGCTGGGATTAAAGGTGTGTGCCACCACCACCCAGCATCGTGCCACATTTCTGTGATGTCTCTAAGACATGAGCCCTTGACTGTTGTAGAGCTGAGTAAAAGGTGGTCAGTAATATACTTTTGCAGAATGCATGGAAAGAGCCCTACATTGCAAGTCTTAATCTGTTTTAAAATTCTAAGGACTCTCTCCTTTGGGAAAAAAAAAACTAAAAAATGGTATTTTCTGATGTGGTGACGTATATGTTGGGCCCATACCCTCCCACTGAACTCTACCTCTGGTACAACTTTCTGTTTGTTTCTAAGCAATCATCTCCTATGAAGAGATCTACATCAGCGCACACCTTTAATCCCAGCATTTGAGAAGCAGAGGCAGGATCCCTGAGTTTGAGGCCAGCCTAGTCTACAGAGCGAGTTCCAGGACAGCCAGGGATATACAGAGAAACCCTGTCTCGAAAGAAGAGAGAGAGAGAGAGAGAGAGAGAACACTTCTTCTTGGGGCTCACTGGCCAGCCAGTCTAGCTGAATGGATGAGACCCAGGCTCAGTCAGAGACCCTGTCTCAAAATCAACCTGGCAAACAAACAAACCAGCCAACCAATGAGGTGAATGGGTCCTGAGGAATGACACTGAAGGCTGATCTTTGGCCTCCACATTTCCATGTGCACCTCCACACATACGAGCATGCACACCACCTCCAAAACAGAAGCACAATGCTGGAGATTACTGGGGTAAATTATTAAGTAAACTGGCTGTTGGGAAAACCCATTGGTTTCCATTAAAATTCTTAGTTCCCAGTAAAAAGGTAAGAAAGCCGGGGAGATATGTTAGTGTACCGCCCGATAGGGTAGCATATGCCTGTAATCCAGCACAGAGCATCTTGAGTTCGAGGCCAGCCTGGACACACAGGAAAACCTCTGTCTCATAAACCTAAGGACTGGGGAATGTAGGTTAATGGTTGAGCACCTACCTAGCCAGTTCAAAGCCCTTGTTCAACCCCCAGCACTGTAGGAGAAGAAACAGAGAGAAGGAAAAAAGGGGAGAGAATGGCTGTGAGAGCAAGGTCACCCCCACACCAGACCGAGCATGTGGTTTGTAATCAGAGTTGGAAGAGAAGAAATTTGGGGTTCCCTTGCCAGCCATTCATTGCTTCAACAGTTCCTGGGGACTATTTGAGTGAAGAAGACAGACACAGCCGTTCCCTGCTCCATGGCATCCATACTCTCTGAGGGAAAATGATTCAAGTGATTGACAGATTGCAGTCAAGTTTGGCGTTCATTCTCCCTTGGTCCCTTTGTGTCCTTAGAGGCCGCACCTAGCCCAGGCTGGAGGGCTTGTTGATGCTGAGACATCAGTGTTGCCTTCACTGGCAAACATGTACAGAAGCATCGGGTGGACTGGGCATGCTTAAGACTGTGTTAACTTCAAAAGCGAGATCTAAAACAAAACGAAAGTGCAAAGCCTTATCCAGAGTCAAGTGGGAGAGTCGGCCAATCGGGAGCCTGCAAACTGGCTGGTATAATGATTCACATGGCAGTTGTCCAAGGCCCCAGGGGAATGTGGAGGCAGGTGTGGTCCGGGAAGAGATACTGTTGCCATGTGAAGGATCAGGGGCACAGTGGAGCCGCAGAAGCCATCAAGGAACAGGGTTCAAGCCGGACCTTGAAGTCCAGGTATTATTCTCCTAGGACTTCTCAGTTCTGAAATTCAATTCTGTTTGATTCATCCAAACCGGCTAGACAGACCATCATGTCACCCAATCAAACCAGCTAGGCAGACGATCATGTCACATCACCCAATCACCCTGAAGGGTGACAAGTTGTAGTCAAGACTGTAAACAGAAGTAAAGAGTCTGTCTGCTCACCAGATGTGGTGGCAGACGCTTTTAATCCCAGCAGGGGCAGGTGGATCTCTATGAGTTCCAGGACAGCCAGAGCTACATAGTGAGACTATCTAAAAAACAAACAAATGAATCGGAATCTCTTTCAGAGAGTTCACACCTGAACTGATAGGACCGGAAATGTCCGGTCACTTCTAAAGCCTTCCCACTAATCACAGTGTATTCAGGTAGACATGAGTGTCTGGGCAAGGTGGCAAGGTGGCATCCAAATAGAATGCTAGTGCTATGCCCTCCGGGTTGGAGCATGAAACACGAGGCTTTCCAGGCAGGGATTATACGTATATATTGAAATAATAAAATTAATTTTCCCCTCCCAAACTAACACATGTTCTTTGAAAAAAAAAATACAGGCAGGCTGGCAAGGAGAGTGTAAAGACACAGGAGGGCCAGCAAGCTCAGACAGCTTGAGTTTGTTTGATCTCTGGGACCCACAAGGTGGAAGGAGAGAACCAACTCCTGCACGTTGTCCTCTGACCTCTACGTGTGTGTCATGGCACATCCCCCCTCCCCCCCAGATAAGAAAATAAATGTAATAACCGTCCTAAAGAGAAAAACACAGGGAAGGTAAACAAAGGTGCTCGCTGTCCTTATTGAATGTTTTTCTTACTTTTCTGCACGGCCTCAAAAGTTCGATTGTTTTCTGTCTGTGATCATTTATGACTTGCTTTTGTCATTTGACAGGAGGCCAAAATAAAATCCTTATAACTCTATGTGAGCGTTCACCATTTATGCACTGTGGTCTTCTTGCCTTACTTAAGCATGCGGCTTTTTTAAAAAAAAAAATCGGTTTTCTTAGGTAAGAGACTTTGTAAAAGTGGAATTGCCAGTAGAGGAGAAGAACGTCATGAAGGCTTTCAAAGATATATCTTGACTTTCCCCTAAAGGGCACAGTGCTTTTTATTTTCAGAGTATAACAGTGCATAAGTTCAATTCTAAATTATTTGCCATTATTTCTTACTTTAAACACAATTGAAACAGAGAATTAAGACTTTCTTCATATCCGATTGGGTCAACAGAAAGCATAGGTCTTTTGTTGGTGTGTTGGGGGTCAAATCCAAGGCCTCCCACATGCTAAGTCCTGGCTCTTACTACTGACCCATGTCTGTACCAGAAAGCAGTCATTCTGAATAGCAACGGTCCTGCACCCTCACACTGGACGGCACAGTCCTTGGCCCACAGTTTTCATGACAAACCGTTGCAGAAACTGGCCACGTAGAGAAACTCTGCACTGGCTTTTAAACTGTCACCGGTTCTGTGTGCCGGGACATGGTTCTCTTTCATGGTAGCCATGTTTGCACTTAGCATCAGAGGCCCGTCTTCCCTTAGCTTGTGGAAGTGAGGGGCTCCAGAGCCACTGTTCTTCGTTAGAGTGACTGAGACCGGACCAAGTTTACTTACGTATGGGCCTGATCCATTACAACATGAACTTCCACATTGATGGGAGCCCCCCTTTTAACTGCTGAGTTGGGGACTAAAGTGTCCCCCAACTGTCCTGGGGGGTCTTAGACCTTTGATCTGCATATTCTACCTAGTAGTTGTGCGTCTCCTTATTCAAACCACTGCACACAGAGGATTAGAGCCCTGCTTCTAGAAGCCCTGGCAAGTAGCAGCAGCAAGGGACCATTCTGCTTGGTGGGGAAGGTGGGGGGCAGTGAGGGGTGACTCCCGGAGCAGGTGGCTTATTACAGGCATCCAGTAGGGAACAGACAATAAGGAACTGCTCTGCTCTGATGGGACCAGAGGAGCCAAAGGCCAGTGACTATTTCCCAGAGTCCCTTAGTCAGCGGCGTCTTCTTGTGTCTTCCGGTAAATGCAGTCCACTCTCAAGGGGAGAGCACTGAGAGAGATTCACTCCGGTCTTCCTCTGGCATGAGCCAGGGGATCTCAAGTGTCCGCTCTACGGAATTGTGAAGGGCCTCCTGGGTGTCTGGAACCACAGGTGTGTGTCGCAGTGCCCGACTCACTATCTTTAGCAGGCCAGTTGACCTGAAATTTAGCCCATGTTACTTTCAGCATGCCTGCCCCCCCCCCCCCCCCCCCGCCCCTAAAATGCAGGGGACTTCCCTGGCTCTCTCTGTAAGCAGAATTGTGGTCAGAACAATGAACTAATGTGACTTAGAGTTAGGTGGAGCAAGTGTCAGCTCGACTTTTATCATATTGGATGGCTAGTTACTGAGAGCAAACTCTATCCCTGGCGCTGGCCAGAGCGCCCATGGTGGAGAAGCAGAGAGTTCAAAGCAGAATTCCTTGTGAAGGTGCTGGTGGGCTGTGGGCGTAAGAGGGGCTGAGAGTGAGGTTTGTGAGTGATGGGAAAGGGGTAGAAACAAGACAGAGACCCAAAGAATGTGCAGAAAGATGAGGTGTGGCCCAGCTGTTGCAGGGAGTGTCCCACTCTGAGGTTGGCTTTGTCACGTGACCCAAGGGTGTCCCCGAGAGAGTCTCAAACCTCACTCAGCCCTTGCAGAACCAGCCCACGGAGGGCCTTTATGCTCTTCCGTGGGCATGGCCCTCTGACAAGGCAGCTTCAGAGAATGAGCCTGTCCGCTCCCCCTCCACCCTCTGACTGGCTCCCCTGGGACTGCAATGGAGCGCCCCTCCCTCCTGGAGGAAGTCAGTGCTATGAGTGAGGTACAACAGGACACCTGGGGCCCCAGTGATGGTGACTCACTATGTGCCCTCTGGGCAAGTTATTTCGTCTCCTTGGTTCCTTCCTCTTTCAGAACTGGAGCGGACTCCTTGTAGTTATAAAGGCTTGGTGGTGATTACTGCAGAACTGCAGTGTGTGCGTGCGTGTTTGTGTGTGTGTGTGTGTGTGTGTGCTCGCGCGCACGCGCTCGTATGTTAGGCTTGCTGTTTAATAGGGTGTTAAGGCAGCAGGGAGGCCATCCTCCCCTCCCCCTATCTCCACACGTGTGTGTCTCATTACTGTCAGGAGGCGTTAAGATGGCCCCATGGAGATGAGAACAAACCCCTTAATTAGGCACTGTTCCCACATCCAGAGAGGGACCAGTCCGGGCCTGGCTGCTCTGGCATTGTGGGGAGCCTATCCCATGGGGGCAGGAGGGCACAGGAGGGCACAGGAGGGCGCAGGAGGGCGCAGGAGGGGGAGGGCTGCGGCCAGGGCATCTGAAGGACTCAGCAGGTTTACACTTCGCTGACCTGATGGATGAATGGGGCCCTGTCCACCCACAGGGGGCCTGGAATCTTCAATTACGGCAATTACATCAACAGGTCGGAAGGGCAGCACTTTCCACTGAAGAGGTTCAGGGCTTTGAAGAGAAAAAATCCTAAAGCCACTGTTTTCCCCGCTTTCTTTTAAGGGGGCTAGGCCGATCAAAGACGACCCCATCTCCAGTCTAATTGGGCCATAGGTAGAAAAGAAAGATGTGGCTGGGTTTTGTGTGAGAGCTGGCCGGCACGCGCTCACCCACCTCTGGCTCCTCTCCCGTCCGGTTTTGTGTTTAGAGCCCCTGGACGCACATGCTTTGTACCCATCACTTTTCTGATGATAAGACACGGTGCCTTCGCCTCCGAATCTCCCAGCGTGCTGGGCAGTAGAGCAATCAAGAAGGATGGATTCCTCAGAAAAGCCACTTTAGTCTCTCTGACCATTTGTTTCCCTCATCAGTAAGATCTGATCTTACTGATGACCTATCCTTGCGCGTGCTCCAAAGGGTCCGTCCAGCTGCAACCACCTACCCCCAACTAGCTGGGCATTTTCTTTTGCTCAGCCACCTGTTAAGTAGTTAAGGTGAAGTAAGATCCTTGCACCAGCGATAAGCAGTTGTCACCTGAGAATTTGCTAGAAATGTAGATAAGTAGAAATCTGCATTTTATTTTCCAAGCTCTCCGGGAAATATGCAGACACACTAAAACCCAAGGAGTGCTTTTCTAGACTGAAACTTGACACACTGGACCTAAGCGAGCAAGTGGCAGGGAGCCTGGAGCTTGTTTCCATCTGAAAATGAAGATTTATTCTTTCCTACACGAGGGATGCTGTGAGGCCCAGCATGGAGCAGTTTATCATTGCAGAGGTATTTCACTCAGCCCCTGGGCAAATCGATCGATGGACATTTGCAGAACAGCACTCTCAGGTAGGCTTGGGGCTCGTAAAATATATTCTTTGCTAAGGAACAATTGGGAGCCGTCTAAAGGTGGAATGTTTAAAAGAACTACCTCCCATGAAGTGCGGTAATATCAGTCAAAGGTTTATGCTTAAAACAGTGGGAGACAAAGGAGAAGGGACTGAGTCTGAAGTTCAGCTGGGTAGGTTGGGAGGGCTTCACAGAGGAAGTGACATAGAGTCACTTCTGTGAAGGAGTGGATGAGGCCAAGCAGATCCTCTAGGCAGAGGCCAACGTAAGCAAAGGCAACAGACTGTCATCCCAGAATCTCATAAGAACTGGGACAGCCACAGTCTATTTGCAGATGGTGCCACAGCTTGATCAATAAGTGCAGCAGATTGGTAAGTCCAGTGAGAGAAGAGGCACTTTGGGTCAGTTCCATGAGACCCACTGTCTGGTTGACTTTGGGTTCTGGCTCTTCATATGCAAGTTAGTATTATATTTATTGTGCTGTTAATTATTTAAGAGGGATGTTCCTTCGAATTCCTCATGGAGTCTACTGACTGAGGTTTACTGATGGTGCCACACTCTACTTCCTGAGAGTTTTAAGATCGAGCTGAGCCGGGCGGTGCTAGCACACGTCTTGGTCCCAGCACTCGGGAGGCAGAGGCAGGTGGATCTCTGAGTTCAAGGACAGCCTGGTCTACAGAGTGAGTTCCAGGACACCCAGGGCTACACAGAGAAACCTTGTCTTGAAAAACAAAAACAAACAAACAAAATCACATTGAGCATTGAGGGTTAGAATAAGGGAATAGGTCTCCAGACACGTGATTTATGAACATGGTCTTTTTGGAAAAGCAGGGGGCCACCCACGTTAACCGGGCATTGTGCTGTTGGCATGTTTAGCTAGTCACCAAAGCTGTTATCTAGCATCACTGGGGTTTGCCACTGCCTCTCTCCCCTATCATCTCCTCAGTGTGTCCACAGCAGCAGCAACAGGATGTGTGTGGCTGCCAGCCATAGGACAAGGGACAGAAATGGAGATGCCGTGGAGGACATAGAAAATGCCTCCCATAAGAGGCAACTTACAGCTGGGCGGTGGTGGCACACGCCTTTAGTCCCAGCACTCGGGAGGCAGAGGAAGGTGGATCTCTGTGAGTTCGAGGCCAGCCTGGTCTAGAGAGAGAGATCCAGGACAGGCACCAAAACTACACTGAGAAACCCTGTCTCGAAAAGCAAAACAAAACAACAACAACAAAAAAAAAGAGGCAACTTACACCCCTGGACCAACCAAGAGTGTGGGGGCCATATCTTCTGAAGGGCTAATGTAATGTGAAGTCTTTAGTCACAGCTAGTGGGACAGGGAGTAGGTGCAACCGTGGGGCTGCATGCAGATGCAGAATCACTTCCTGGGACGTGTGCCAGGGCAGCATGACTAGGTTTCGACCAGAAGGTGAGCTCTCAGTGGCTCCCCCAGGCCACCAGGGTTCTTGGTCTCTCGTGGACTGCTGTCACAGTAAGGGCAAGGACTGAGGTGGCAGGGTTTCTTGGTAGGTGAGGACAGCAGCATGTTGGATTCCCAGGTTCCTCCTGCTTGGCTCTCAGTGATGAAGCTAAAGGCAAGGACTTTGTGTTGCTGGTATTGGATCATACCCTTGGGTGCTGAGTTAAAATTTAACCAAACTTGCAAATGAGGGTTATCTGTTGGTCTCTGGCACGGACATCAGGGCGGAGGCTTTCCACACCATTGCTCTCAGCGTTGACGCTCACTCTATTTGGGAACACAGGGAGATGATTACCCGTCACTGGTCCTTTTCAGTGTATGGGGATGTAGGTGGACAGGGTTTAAGCGACCCAAGGCACTGTTGCTCTAAGTGGATCTTTGCTGTGAATCTGGCAAGCGACTATGTGATCCCGCAGACCGAGCCTGAGATTAGGAGCCAGGCCTGACTGGATTCAAACGCACGCGTTTCTCATCAGACAGTCTAGTACTTGGGACAGCACTTCGCTGCTTGAGATTCACTTTCCCACTACCGCAAGAGTGGTCTGCGTTTGCTGAAGGATGCTGCTGTTGGGTAGCAAAGAATCATGGTGTGACCCAGTCCCCAAGGAGGAGCCTAGGGCTTGAAAATCAACTGCCTTCGGTTCATGAAACCATATCAGCATCAGAGCTGAAGACAGGAAGGCTCCACCCTGCAGAGCCATGGCCACATATCTATCCTTAGAAACTCGTGTGTGTGTGTGTGTGTGTGTGTGTGTGTGTGTGTGTGTGTGTGTATTTATATATATTCAATTGTGAAGTATTTATTGTGTTTACACACTCCAGTTTCAGGAGATCCAACCCCTTCTTCTGGCATCTGAAGGCACCAAGCACACACACACACACACACACACACATATGATGCCCAGACATGCATGTAGGCAAAAACACCCATACACATAAAACAAAACCAAATGAATCTATTGGGTTCACAATAGCTGTTCTGAGAGCCCTGTTATGTGGGATGTCTTGTTTTAGTCAGGATGGGTTAGGTAATGCTATGACAACAAACAAGCCCCAAATCTCAGTGGCTGGAGGCAACAAATATCCGTGTTGCTCTTTAGTAAAGAATCAGCTGCTGCTGCTGCGAGTCTGGCCTGTGTCCAGCACCTCAGTATGGTACACAGAAACCACTGTGGCTGGGGAAGAGAGGGTGGAGACTCCCGCGTCTGCTGGGAAGTGATACCTGCTGCAGTCCATGCTTCACCAGCCAGAGGATGTCAAGTCGCCACACCTAACTGCAAGCTGGCAAGGAGGAGCAGAAATGAAATATGGAAATACTGTGATTGCTACCACGCTGTAAGCGGCAGTCCTTACATCAGACCTCAGGTGCATTTTTACCCTGAGCTCACACAGGAAGAAACGGAGGCTGAGTGGGTCCTGCACATTCACACAGCTTATAAAAGGGAGATTGTGGGTTTAAACTGGAAAGGTCAATTGCAAAGTCTTTTCTGTTTCCTGTCACCCGTGATCTTTTGTCACACACGTGACTGTATTTGTGACTGTATGGAAAACTGCAGTCAGGGGCTGGGGAGATGGCTCAGTGGTTAAGAGCACTGGCTGCTCTTCCAGAGGACCCGGGTTCAATTCCCAGTACTCACATGGACACTCACAACTGTCTGTAACTAGAGTTCCAGGAAATCCCACACCCTCACACAGACAGAGCACCAAGTGTACATAAAATAAAATTAAGTCAGTTTTTTTTTTTTTAAAAAAAGAAAGACCACTGTAGCCAGGTCGTCAGAGGGTGGATGACAGATGTGCTGTAGAGTGTTAGTGGCCGAACATCACATCTGGAGAGAGAAAGCCCTGCCGGAGGAGATGGCTCTCATCTGCAGCTCTTGAAGAGGCCGGATTCGGACATTGAGAGATGTTTATTCTTTCAGCTGCTTCTCCCGTCAGGGTGTTACATGTTTGAGGACCAACTCTGAAGTCCCTTTAGTCTGCACACTTGGCTTACTGTTCTCTCACAAGTGAAATCTGGAGGGATGGGGGCTTCCAGCGAAGTTGCTCCGAACTGGGTTTGACCAAGGAGCTTTCCTGGAATGGGCCCTAGGGAGAAACCAGATACAGAGACCAAGTAGGAACTGGGCTTAATTACAGAGTGGGTACAGCCTCCCTCTCTCCCTCCCTCCCTCCCCACCCCTCCCTCCCTCCCTCTTTCCCTCAGCCCTCCAGTCTGCTTAGGCCAGTGCTGAGTGTGTGTGTGTGTGTGTGTGTGTGTGTGTGTGTGTGTGTGTGGTGTGCGTGTGGAGGGGTGTGGTTGGGGGGGGATAGGAAAAGTTTTGGCTCCCCTAGGTCTCATAGGGTGAGGCCCCAAGGTCCCAGTGTTTGCCTAGAAACTCAAGAAGGAACCTCCAGAGTGAGGCAGTGACCCCATGGAGGAGTGTGCGTAACTGGAGGAAAAGAAAATAAACCTACCACACCGTGCTCGCAGCCTGTAGGTCATGGGGGAGTGCCAGCCTGCCGCTCAGGGCTGGTGAGTCAGGAGCAGACTATTTCGTCAGCATGCTGCAGCCTGAAGGCTGCTGCCCGGGGCTGGCCCCTTGCACCTGGCCTTGCCCACAGCTGTGTCCCAGCCAGCCCCCGCCCGTCCCCCTTCCTCCTTGGAGCCATGGAGGGCAGCTGGAACAGAAGAGAATGTTTGAGTGGGACTTCTCCCTCCTCTCTGGGCCCCCCCCCCCCAACTCACACTCAGGGAGAATCTGAGGGTCGGAGACAGACTAGTTAGTACTTCAGGGATGGTTTGGGTACACTGAGGAGTAAGAGGAGCTGGGGGTGGGGGGTGGGGGGCACCCTTACACATACCCACAGCTGGCCACACATGTGGCCCTTTCGGAGTTCATCAGCCGCCAACACAGGGCCTGACCAAGGATTCTCTACTGGAGAAACCATTGTGTGTGCGTTTCTGGGACCCCGCTACATAATTCTCTCTCACCTCCCCACCCCACTTCTCATCCAGACCACTGGGGGAATCTCAGCACACCTCACAAGACATCTAGGCCAAGATGTGGGTCATCTTGCCAAGCCCAGTGGGTCATCACTCAGGATGCTTTTAAAAAACGTGTTCTCTCGAACTGTTTGGGGGGTCCCCAGGCAGGGGGATCGGGATCCATCCCTGGTGCATGGACAGGCTTTTTGGAGCCCAGTGCCTAGGCTGTGACACCTTGCACAGCCTTGGTGCAGGGGGGAGGGGCTTGGACCTGCCTCAGCTGAGTGTGCCAGGCTCTGCTGACTCCCCATGGGAGACCTTGATTTGGAAAATGTGGGGATGGGGGGTGGGTGGGTTGGGGGGAAGGCTAGAGCATGGGAAGAGGGAAGAGGGGGGGTTCTGTGGTTGGTATGTAAAGTGAATAGAAAATTTCTTAATAAAAAAAAAATGAAAAAAAAGTGTTCTCGCTGGGTGGTGGTGGCACATGTCTTTAATCCCAGCAAGCAGATCTCTGAGTTCGAGGCCAGCCTGGTCTACAGAGAGAGTTCCAGGACAGCCAGGGCTATACACAGAGAAACCCTGTCTCAAACAAAAAAAAAAAAAAAAAAAAAAGAAAGAAAGAAAGAAAATAGCAAGCAAAAACCCAAACCAAACCAAACAAACAGTTCTCTGGGCTGGGACTGGGTCTCAGCCGGTGGAGGACTTGCAGTATGTAAGCTGGGCATGGTAGTACACACATGTGATCCAGCCATTCAGGAGGTAGAGGCAGCTATATACTGAGTTCAAGGCCAGCCTGTGTCTCACAGATGAGAGAGAGAGAGAGAGAGAGAGAGAGAGAGAGAGAGAGAGAGAGAGAGAGAGTCTCAGGCTTGGTCCCAGAGTTCTGACTGTTCATCCTTGGGCAAGGACTGATTTTGCAGGTCTCACGCCCTGTGGGCCATCCCATGGGAGGTCACAGTGGAGACCAAGTGTGTTAACGGCTTGTCTTGGCAGCTAACTTTCCTTGTGTGGATTTATGACTCGCATTAAGGGCTAGCTTTCCAGACCCGCTGAGAGGACCAGTACTGCCTCTCCATCTGATCACTGCAGGTTGCCTGGATGCAGGCCTGCTTCAAGGAGCCAGTTTCTGCACTGGCCAGGAGCCAATCCATGCAGGGGAAGAAGCCCATGCCCACGTGGGCCACGGTGTCCTTCTGGATGCTTCCTTTAATGTGGTAAGTCAGAAATGTGGCCCCCAGGGCTTCAGTCTGTTTGGCTTTGAGGAATACTGCCAGCCTAACCTCTGTCCCAGGCACACCAGGCCTGGCTGAAGGGGAGGGTGCATTCTGAATGGGCTGAGACTAGTTTGCATGGGTGCTTTCATTTTCTTTTCTTTTTCTTTCTCATTATGTTCCTCTGGCTGTCCTGGAACTCACTATGTACACCAGGCTGGCCTCAAACTCACAGAGAATCGCCTGCCTTTATCTGCCTCCCAAGTGCTGGGATTAAAGGTGTACACCACCCTGCCAGGCTTCATTTTCGTTTATTAATTTCAAGTACTTCATAAAAAGACAGTACCAGCTTTGCTCCAGGTACCCAGATCTTTGTTACTATGGAACTTGAAGGGCTAGGAGGCTGAGGATGATGGGTGGACCTGTACTCGCTGACACTCAGAATCCAGAGAGGCATGTGGCTCTGAGGATCTGGGGCCCTCAAATGGTGTGTGTGCATGAGTGTGTACACATGTATATACCATGTGGGGTGTGTGTGAGTGCCCATGAAGCCCTCCATACCCTGCCTCTGCTTCTATAGATTCAACCATGGTTGGAAAATATTTAAAAAAAATGTACTGAATGTGTAATACTTTCCCCTGCCATTGTTATTCCCTAAACAACACAGTGTGACAATCATTTATGTACTATTCACGCTGTATTAGGTGTTGTAAGTAAGCCTGAGATGCTCTGGAGGATATGCTTAGGTTTTATGCAAATCCTATGCCATTTAAATAATTCATATATTTCTTTTTTGAGACAGGAAGTTGATGTCTGAATTGGTCTCAAATGCCAGAGTTCAGGTCTTTGCTTTGTGGATAGTGGGACTCCAGTCGCCCACCACTCACCAGGCTCCTGTGCCATTTTGCATAAGGAACTTGAGCACTCACTGATTTTGGTACCCATCTCCCACAAACACAGATGGAATGACATTTATGTGGAGAGTGAGAGAGATGATACAAAGCCAATCTAGCAAATGGGGTAGAATGTTACCATAGTGTCACGTGGCTACAACAGCTATAGACATTCTCTGCATTAGTCTTTGCAACTTTAAATTTATTTTTTTCCAATTATTTTCTATATTTTATTGCATTTTAAAATTTATGTCCAAATTTTAAAAAGTTTAAAGGAGGCTGGGCATGGTGGCGCATGCCTTTAATCCCAGCACTCGGAAGACAGAGGCAGATGGATCTCTGGGAGATTGGTGCCAGCCTGGTCTACAAAGCATGTTCCAGAACAGCCCGGGCTACACAGAAAAACCCCCGCCTTGAAAAACAAAACAAACAAACAAACAGAAAAAGTAGAGGGTATGTGGCTTGTTCAAGGACACAGGGCAAGCTGACAGCTGGGCTTCGGAGGCCTCGCTTGTCACATCCTCCAGTTTCTGGACTCGTGTGTTTTGACTCAGCTGAAATACCAGTTTTTGAGGGCAGGGTTCACTGAGCACTCAGTTCATGGGCCTCAGTTTCTCACACTTTCCTTCCTCGTACTGGAATAGACAGAAGAGAATCGTTTTTTTACTGGACACCTGCTGCTCCTACTGGATTGTAAGCTCCATGAGGACACCTTCTCATTACCAGATGAATCCCAGGGGCACATAGTGACTGGAAAGAGTGGGCCACGGAGTGAGCCACAGATACACACAGGTGGACACACACAAGCCAACATATTTGCGCTCTGTTTTCTTTTAAAAGTTCGGTTGCTCTGTGTGCCAGGCAGATGTGAGGAGCAAGGACTGAGAGGGGCCATAAGCCCAGAAGCATGATGATGTCTCTGGAAAGGTCATCTGAGAATGAGTGACGTCATTTGGAAAGGACAGGAGGATGTCCAACACCCGCAAAGGCACTTTGGAGAGAGAAGGAAGCTCTTGCATGCAGGTGACATGGGAATCCCAGGGATGGGGCAGAGAGGGTGCAGGAGTGAGAGTGGAGGGTACCATCTTTGCAGAAATGAAAGAACGCTTGGGTCACATGACATCATGTCTTCCTGCCCTGGGCCCCTGCTGAGCTTCCCTCCCTCTTATTGTGAATGAGCATCAGCCGCACAGACTTGACCTGCATCTGCTCCTGATGCCCAGCTGTGGGAAATGGAGGCAGGTGGGTGTAGGAGCAACGGACAGGGCAGGGTTATGGGCAGAGTGTGCCCATTAACCAGGGAATTGCTGTTTTGCTTTTTCAATACTTATCACATCTCATACTCAAAACTCACAAAGCATGAAGGCAAAGGCCAGTGGATGTGATGAAATGCGCCAGCCTCCCACCCCTCCTCCCTCCTGGTTGGTAGTCTCAGTTTTTCAAGATGACTGTGAGCTTGGACAACCAGATGTGTTAGCACTGAGTTCTGCACGTCCTGCTCCTACCCCGCCGTGTTCATTTAGTGAGGTCTCTTCCCAGGAGCATCTGCACCAGTGTCCCCCATTGTTACTGCATAGTGCTCCTCCACGTGGTTGGGGCAAAGGCCTCTGGTACCTGAAGAGCCAGGCTCCAGCCTTTTGAGGGGAGCCTTTTGCTGCAGTAGTAACAGAGAGTATGGAGGCATGATGGGACATGAAGGAACATGAACCTGCGCTGCCCAGCCTTGTTACCACTAACCACAATGCAGTTCCACACACGTGACTGGTCCAGTCAAGACTGGCTACAAAGGTAAAATGCAAACTAGACTTGAAGATTTAATTTGAAAACGTAAACCATCTTATTTAATACTTTTAAAAAAGATTTATTGCAAGTCAAATGATATTTTAAATACATCAGCTATATAAGATATGTGACAAATCAATTTTACCTGTTTCTTCTTACTTTTGTAATAAGTAGCAACTAGACCATTCTAAATTCTGGATGTGGCGTGTGCATGTGCGTGTGCGTGTATGTGTATGTATGTATGCGTGTGTCCAACATGTTTCCATCAAATTAGGTTCCCCTAGGATCTTGGAACCAGGTACAGCTGAAAGTGGGAAGAGCTGGTGTGGCAGGAAGGGGAAGGAAAGGAGTGAGAAGGATCAACAGTAACTCTAGGGTCCTCTGGGCTGGCCCAGGAGCTCCGGGCTTACACCTGCCTCATGGTGATCAGGCGGAAGTTCCCGGGACCAGCCTCCTCTTTTCCCTACCTCCGGTTCTCCTGTGTATAAGACCAAGAAGGAGAGAAGAGGATGCCACCTTCAGGAGGGCAGGAGCACCCCTGTTTTGCCCATGCTGTTGCTGGCATGAAGCAGGTGCTTGCTGGGTGAATGAATGGAAATAGGAATAGGGAAATTCGCCATTTTTCTTTCTGGGGAAGTGCAGGCTCATGGAAGCCTCGGGGCTTGGAGGTTCTCGATGACACCTATGAAGATGCCTTCGTCTATAAACCCAAGGCTCATATCACAGGAATGATATGTCCAGGGCCTGTGGGTACTAACAGCAGACCAACCAATTTCTTCACCCCGTGGTAAGAGAAACGGCTGAGTGAAGTTTCTGCTCACTTTTGACAACATGTGCTACACAAAGCGCCTAGCCAGGGTAGCTTCCTCCCTTCTGCCCTTTCTAAGATAGGTAATGGCCTGAGGAGGAAGGGGCCCAGCAGGAACCCACCCATTCCAAAGGCTCAGGTTGTCCAGTGCCCTCTCTCCGTACGCTCAGGCGAGGCCCTGCCATCTCTCTTGGCCTCTTGTTCCTGGGCCCGAAGAATCCAGAGTCAGTCCCGAGACAGGCTTGAGGAGCCTGCAGGCTCCGCCGGGCAGCCACAGGCCCTAAATCATTCGTGCAGGGGTGGGACTGGCCGAGCGGCACGGAGGGGATTTTCATAGATGATATTGAAAGAATTACAATAGTGAGGGAAGGGAGCCGGGTTCCCACAGAGTCTGGTCACTCCTGTGGGGGCTGTGGGAGCCGGGCCTGGCTGCCTCTTTCTCCCTGGGCAGCGGCACACATAGTTTTTAATAATGAAGTAACTTTAATTGTCCTGGGAAAGCGGAGCTTGCCTTGGGGCACACTGCACAAGCTCATAATGTTACCAAGAGAGATTAACAAATGAGAACTGAGAAATGATTCTCTTTTCAAAAGGGCCTCACTGTTAAGCCTTATTATCCAAAGTTTAGAGCCTCATTTATCTGCTTGGGGTGATGGGGGGTGGGGGGGAGGCGACCCAAGACCCAGAAACTAAGGCATGCGAAATTAAAACTCCATGCCTCTGCAAGGCAGTTTTAAAAACATCAGACAAGAAAAGTTACCATTTATTGATCCCATTCCAGTGACTGGGTTTTCATTCAAGACAGAAGAATTGATAAATAATCATACATTCATAAAAATTCATTCTTTTTAGTGTATCTGTTGCTTAGAAATGATTTCACTTTAGTGTTTGGCTGCAACTTTTCTCTCTGGTTCTTTGAAAAATCTTCTGAATCCTGTCATTTCGATGGCAATATAAACTGATACCAACAATGTGATTGGCACATGAATATGAAGTAAATAATTGATGAACTAATGGGCATGGGAATAAAAGGAGGAAGGACCTCAAAAAAAAAAAAAAAAGGATTGTTCTTCCACAGATATCCATGGTCGATATGAAGGGCAAGCCTGGAGGAGAGGTCTGCAGTCTGGACAGAGGAGTCTGGACTGGGGAACAGCATCAAGATAGATGAGCTGGGAAAGAAGGGGGATGAAGCTTGAAAATTAGGACGAGCGTAGGTCTGTATGCATAATTAATAGGCCCTAATAGTTTGATTGATTCCCCTGCACTGTGGCTGTTTCCTGACCAAGTGCTGGTGTCTTGTGGCCCAGCTCTGGCTTCTCCTGCCTTTCACATCACGAGTGTTTGGACCCTCAATGACGAGTGTCCCAGTTTTTGTGAACTCTCTCGCAGGCTTTTCTCCTCAATAATCATACTCATTAAATTTTTTTCCTTTTTTTTTTTTGTTTTTTTATTTTATGAGTATGGGTGTTTTGCCTGCATGTGTGTCTGTGTGCCACGTGTGTGTCGTGCTTGAGGAGGCCCAAAGAAGGTAGTGTCTGTTGGATCCCTTGGGACTCGAGTTACAGACAGTTGTGAGCTGCCATGTGGGTGCTGAGAACTGAACCCGGGTCCTCTGGAAGAGCAGCCAATGCTCTTAACCTCTGAGCCATCCCTCCAGATCCCCCAAAAATGTGTAGCCCAGGCTGGCCTTGAACGCATGATCCCCCTGCCTCCACCTCTTCGGCATATCTTATCAGCGTGTGCTACACCTTGGGTGGTTTTGAATTTGTTTGTTGTTTGTCTGTTTGTTACCTTAACAGACAAGCCTGGCATTTTCTGTTACTGGAATCTGGTGCAGTGGAGCTTGTTGGGGAAAGAACATTGCGAGAGAAAAGTTCCTCCGTCCATAGTCTGCTAATCAAATCAGTTGTTTGACTTTGGGCAAGTGCCACTGCCGTTGTGGACCTCAGTTTCTGTCAAACAGGGCCGCTGAGCTCTGTCTGGTGTCTAGTGTCCCTCAGACGATGCCTGTCCCCAAATCCCAGATGCAGTGGGGCATCACAGAAAGGGACAGTCCCGGCTGCGGCTGTGGGTGGGGCAGCCAGGCTGGGTGATGGGGTAAGCCTCATCTCTGTGATGCAACATTGAACTCCGACAAGTTAGGCCTTGCTTTCCACCCGGGTCCGGCGTGATTCAGGGCCTGTAGCGCGGCTTCTCCACTAGCCGATGAGCTGCAGACACCTTTCTTGGCAGTGGTTTTAACAAGGGCTCTGGAAATGGCTGTTAGTCATCTGTTTTGCAAGGGTGGCAAGCGCTCAGAGAGAAGGAGGCAGCTAGCGTGGCTTCCTTCCTGAATTAATGACTTCAGTCTCACGTGTGACTCATCAGTTCTAGGTCCAGGAGAACTGGGTGGTTGAGTTGGGGCTGGGGCGGCAGCAAGATGGATGGTGTCAGGGGTTGGGGTGTGTGTCCCCATCCTCCTTTGGATGCCTTTGGGTCTTGACGCTCGCTCGGTAAGGGGGTCAGAACTGAGGCCGGGTGTCCTACCTAGATGCCTAACTCCACTGACTACTCAGGCATCACAAACTTCCCCTCTGGTTTTAGCTTTGGTCTTTCGTGCAGGAGGAAGCTAAATGTTTAGGGAGGAATCCTAGGCTGAGCGCGCTGAGTGCATGCTGTCTGATAGAGACTGCTTTGTACCCAAGAGGACTGTTTCACAGTAACCCTTCTCTGGGAGAAGCCATCAAGGCGGTGTTTGGGATAAGAACTAGAAATGAAGGACTTCTTCAAGGGATGCCTCTGCACTCTCTGGCTGGTTTCTTCACCCCTCTCAACTCAACTTACTGTAGACTCCAGGGTCAATGGAGACGGAGCTGAATCCACCTGCTTTAAAGCTGAGTCCGTGGCTTCCTTCATTCTGTTAGTCCTTACTTCAGGTGCCTCTTCCAGGCCGGCCACGGGTCCAGCTCCCTGCTTCCCAATGGGTGTTAGACAGCTATTTGCAATGGCCCAAGGCCATGCCCATATTGTCACACCCCTACAAGTTGTATGTGGGCCTCACATGGTAGGCCTCCTCTGGCCTTTGTATCAGAAGTCCTAAAATGTGTTCCTTTAGTCTGGGAGCTGGTTCCCCTACTTCCCCTTCCCCTGGGCTCATGTTGAGTTCTCTCTGCCCTCCTAGACCCTCTGAGAAAATGATTCCTTTCCCGCTAGGTTCCTTGCTGGGGCCTGTGGCATTCCACAGTCTGTCAAGGATCGAGAGGACACCATATCACACTGGTGCTTGATTGTTGAATCGACGGATGGTTGCTAGCCTGGGCAAGCCTATCTCAACGTAAAAACTGAAACTGCTCTTGCTCCAACCACCATCACTCACTGGACACAGCCTCACCTTCTTTGGGACGACGACAACAGCAAATCTCACCAAGTCCCAGCAGACCTGCGACTCCATCAGCGTTCTGCCCTGACTGAGCGTGAGGACTGTGTTGGCATGTGCAGAAATCGTCTCCTGAGGGAAGATCTTCAGTGGTTCAGGGCAAGGCCTCTTGCTTGGCCTTTCTCTAAGGGTGTCCCCCACAGACTCATTTGTATATTTGGAGTAGACCAGAGAGATTCTCCCTGGGAGGGAAGTAGGCCTCTGCTAAACAGGAAGTGAGAACCAGAAGTTTGTAACATCTGGAGAAGGCGAGGAGGGCTAAGTATAAGGTGTCCTGAAGAATGACTCCCATCTAAACTTTGGGCCTGGGCAGCTGCCTCTTCTCCTGCTTCCTGTCCCCCACCTTTTGGCTGAGGGGGCAGAAGCCAGGCTGCCCCCGGGCCCCCCCCTCCCCCCCGCCCCACCGCAGAGATAACACCAATCTGGGTAACTGCACCAACACGTGCATTTCCGGAGACAAGGGCAAAAGCCAGTGCATTGCACACTAAGGTCACCGATCTGGCTAAGAGAGAGGGCTTTTCTCTCCCTTTTTAATCTTTTCTGTTCTATCCCCTGTCCCCTCCCTTTCCCCTCTACTGTGCTTTTTAACACCAAATTACTGCAATCACAGGGCATGGGTGGTGTTTTTCTCTTTAGAAATCCTTTTCCAGGCAACTACGTAAAAGATGTTTTCATACTTTGGGCTGAATGGAAGGCGAGGGATAAAAAAGGCTTAGTTCCCAAGTTGAGTATTTCTCTGAAAACAGCCATGTGAATGCGAGCGAATGCTTGGCTTGTCAGGCTTCCTTGAGAGAATCATGGCATCCTGCCTGCTGAGCTTGAAGGCCCTGACAAGCTGGGGGTGGGGTGGGGTGGGAGCCCTGGTGGCTGAGCACACGGGGTATGGGGAGGCCAGGAGAGATGTGTGCCAGATGACGGGACCACAAGGAGCACTTGCTGGGAGCACTGGGTACGCTCTCACAGGAGGGGCTCCTCAGACCCAAACTGTATGTAAAGATACAGGCAAAGCCAGATGCCAGCCCACTGGTACCCTCGGGACTGCTCTGCTGAACAGGCCAGGCATGGTCACTCAGCCACTTAAACCAGCGGGTGAGGTTCATCCCTGCCAACATCCTGGAACAGTAGTGACTTAGAAAGAAATTGCGTATGTGCAGGCTACTCAGTCCAGCCCAACTCCCCCCCCCCCCCCCCCCACCAAGGGACTGGGAGATGGGAGTGGGGCAGCGATGGCAAGGACTTCCGGAGAACCACCCAGCAACTGCAGGATAAATTGCTGGGTCTTCCTGGGGAGGCAAGGATGGGGGCTGAGTCAGAACTGTTGTTCTATCTATGCACCAACAGAGAGAGGGCAAAGCATACGCGCGTATGACAGGCAGCCTGGGCTGGATCCAAACCAAAAGGAGTGTGAATAACTGTCCTTCTAGAATGTACTTCAAACATCTACACCAGTGAGAACATGACTGGAAATATCCATTGTGTCTGCAGTTCCAAGGAGAGTCCCCTTGCCCCGGCTGTCTCTTTCTTGATCTTGTTCTAGGATGCATTCTTTACTGCAGAGAGTGCAGGTCACACAGTCCGTCTTTTAGCATGTAAGTTTTCAAGACTGAGCAGTGATTTACATTGCCTATTTGCTTGTTTGGAGACAAGGCCCCATACTGTTAACTCTAGCTGGCCAGGAACTCAGAGCAATCCTCCTGCCTCAGTTCCCCAGTGCTTGGATTATGCGCACGAATCAAAACGCCCAGCTGTTCATTTCTAGTCATCAGTGCCCCCGTGCCCGGGCCTTGCCATACCGAGGGGCTAATGGAGGCTCAGAAAGCTGAACTGGCCTGCTCCAGCCCTCATTCCTAGATAATGAAAGAGCTGGTACTGGATTGCAGCTCAACTACCTGTGAAGTTGAGGCTCTTTTCACAGTTTCCAGGGGACCTGGGACTGTATTAGATTTAGTCCCAACAAGGCATGCCGCCATGCCAGGAGTGGGAAGGATTCCAGGGAAAAGGCTCAGAGAGAGGCAGATTGCTCCCTTCCTATCTCCAAAGACAGTGTAGGCAGTCTGCCCGCTTCAGGTGTGAGTGATGAGCCTTCACTTTGTCACAGAAGGTGGGACAGTGTCTAAGGCAGGCAGAGCACTGGCACCGAGCACTCTTAATATCTTTTGTTATTTTGAGACAGGGTCTAAGTAGGCCTGGATGTTCCAGAACTTTCTATGTAGACCAGGCTGGCCTCGAACCCACAGTTCTGCCTCTGCCTCCTGAGTGCTAGGATTAAAGGCGTGTACCGCTGTGCCTGGCACATGCTCATATCTTAGTCCTGGAACCCGTGACTCTGATATCAGGGCCAAAGGGAAATAAGGCCTGCAGATGTGCTCAGAGTGCTAGGGAGCTGGCCCAAGATGGGGAATTAGCCTGGACTTCCTGGATGGCCCAGGGCTGTCACAAGAGTCCTGGTAATGAAAGGGGGAGGTAGTGTTAGAGTCAGAGGCACACTGTGTGAGAAAGACTTGAACAGCCATGGCTGGTTTGGAAGACAGAGGTGGGGCAACTAACCAAGGCTGCAGGAGGAGCTGGGGGAGGCAGCAGAACAGGCTCCTCCTCAAGCCTGTAGAGTGAAAACGCATCCTGGCCAACACCTTCATTGAGCCCAGCGACACCATGTTGGACTCCTGACTCCAGCGTGTATATATATGCACACACACATATATATGATGTGTATACATACATACACATATTATATATACATATACTGCTATATATGTATATAAATGCAGGGTATATATGTATATGCAGTATATGTGCTTATATACTATATACGCACATATATAGTAGTATTTTTTAAATATTTATTTATTTTATGTATATGAGTGACCTGTCTTCATGCACACCAGAAGAGGGAATTGGATCCCATCACAGATGGTTGTGAGTCACCATGTGGGTGCTGGGGCTTGAACTCAGGACCTCTGGAAGAGCAGTCAGTGCTCTTAACCGCTAAGCCATCTCTCCAGCCCAGTAGTATTGCTTTAAGCCACTGATTTGTAGAGATTTGGCCACGGAAGTGCTAGGAAATGAACACAAGGTTAGTACCAGCAAGTGTAGCCTGTGCCCTGGATCCCAGAGACAAAGACCCAGCAGCGGGGTTCATGGGTCTAAGCTTCCCTCTCCCCTCTCCCTGTAGGCAGGAGGCAGCTCAGCTGTTTGCAGACTCACACCTGCAGCTTGCACACACACACACACACACACACACACACACACACACACCTCCCTTTGTGCCCTGCGAGAGCGACACTTAACGTACATCTTCAACCTTGACCATCAGAGGACAGGAGCCTGCAGGTTAGCTTGCCTCATGTTTCTCAGAGTTCTTCAGACGTTCCCAAGGAACCAGGCCTTGCTTTCTCCTGGAGTAGCTGCCTCAGTAATGGCTCTTTGTACGTTTCCTCTGTCTCAGTCTCAAACTACTTCATTCCTGATCCTCAGGATTGCCCCAGAACAAACATCTGTGTGGGAGCCTTTGTGTATAGGCAGAGAGAGAGGAAACTGCTAAAATAACATGTCTCAACATAACAGAGGCCTATGTTGTACTTGCTCAGAAGGGTACCCCTTGCCCAGTCTCCCAGAGGGGAAAGGAGCTCCTGGGGGGGCTGTGTTGTTAGTGCCCTGAGACTTCCAGAGAGTGGCACGGACACACCTCTGTCCTCAGATGCTGGCAGAGGCTCAGCGGGTGCTTGTGGTTTAGTTTGGAGATGGCTGATAAAGTCTGCAGGGATGGTTTTGAGGCCCTTGGCTCCTGGTTGTTTAGTTGCTTGAGTCCTGTGACTCTGCTGAGCCTCCCTCAGAGGGTAGCCAGTGGTCCGATCATTCAGAACAGATGTTCTCCTGATGAACTTAATTGCATCATTAGCAGCCTGGCTACAAAACGGGTGATTTGAGAGCTGCTGGGAAGTGGGGGAGCCTCCAGGGCAGCTGTTCCCAGGGCTGAGCATGCCTTTGCAGTGGGTCCTTCCTGTCCCCCACCCCCACACCAGCCTCTCCAATTTTTGAGGCTTTCTCACCGCCCAGAACCAGAACAGATGGAAACAGACCTCGTGGGCATCTCCAGCTGATGTGGATTTCACAGCGGGCGGAAGAGCGAGAGGAGCAGACAGCATGACCCCTTCCCACGGCCACTTGGGAGGCCACCCTGTCCAGCTGTCCACCCTCACTCCTGTGAAAGGGGTAGGACTTGAGATTTTTTGGGGTCCAGTGGTGTTGGGGTGGGGGCAGGGAACGGAGAAGGTAAAAGCACACACTACTGCAAAGGGTTGCAGATTTTAAACTTGAGTTCCCAGGAGCCATGGGGGTTGAGGGAAGCAGGGAGCTAGCCTTAGGGCTTTGGCCAGAACAAGCTCTTGGTTCCAGCCTTACTGTTCAGTGCACTGTGGACGAGGCTGGACTCCTCACTAGCCCTGTGACGTTCCTTCTCCAGCCCCCATTTGCTGCTCACTGGCCTCTGCCCTTTTCTCTCACCCATACCTCCCTCCACTCTGCTCCCTGGATGCCCAGATGCTCCAGTTCTCTCAGAAACTGACTGCACCCGGCTTGCGGATTCTCTCCCCTGCCCCTGAAGTCTCCTGTCTGTGTTGCTCAGATGGAGCCGATCATGTTATGTCTGGGACAGTTTCTTCTGTCCTTGGCCATGCCTTTTCATTGTGTAGGTCCTTCTTAGACCAGGGATGTCATCGTCTTGGCTCTATAGTTCCTTCCTATGGACCTGTATGGTTTTGTTTCGCGTTCCTTCAACGTATATCCAAAAGCCAGTAGCAAATGTTCTTTCTGAAGACTGGCATGAACTCGGTCTGTTGTAACACAACAGTCACAGGCCAGCAGCAGCTCAAATCACGTTTATTTCTCACGGTTCTGGGGACTGGGGAGCCCAAGTCCAAGGGGACGACCCGTGAAAGCTACTGTCTCTCTGTGTCCTGACGTGACAGAGAGGAGCTCCAGCTGCTTCCTCTTCTGAAAGGGCGTTGATTCCATCACAGGGAATCCCCCTTCATAACCTCAGATGCACCTCACTGGGCCTCCACAAATGTCAGGACGCTAGGGTCCGGCTTCAGCGTAGGAGGGGAACAGAAATGTCCAGCCGATGAAAGCCTCTGGCTTATAAGTACAACAACCTTCAACTTCAGTTGTTAGGTCTGCTGAAGAACACCTCTGTGACGTATTCTGCATGACAGGCCTTGGCTGGGGGCCAGGGAGAGGTCAGGAGTGAGTAACCCAGTCCCTGTCAGTGGGTGCTGCCATGTGTCATCAGTACCAGGATAGGATTGATTCAGGAGAGGGACATGCCACCACTGACAGCCGCCCGAGGGCGGGGCCTGTCACCCACTCCAGGAAACCTTGAAATACAGTCTCGGGTGGTCACCAGGTGAGAACCAAGAAGCCGCTTCGGGCTTTCCAGCTGGTCTGTACGTGATCTTATTCAGGTTTGTATTGAATTTTGGTTGTTTAAGACAGAGTCTCATGTCTCCCAGGCTGGCCTCTGACTCACTATGTAGCGGAGGATGGCCTTGAACTTCTTGACCTTCTGTTCCACCTCCCCAGTGTTGGGATTACAGATGTATGCTGTACATACAGGGCTGGGGATCGAACCCAGGGCTTCAGTTTTGCATGCTAGGCTTCACTGCAGCCTGTTCTTCTTCAGATCTTCTAACCCCCCAGCACATAAAGCCCTGTGCCTCTATTGGATGGTGGGGTGGGTACAGAGCAGAGTGGTGACCCATGCAGCCATTTATGTTTGTTTACATTAAATAGAATGTAATAAAATCAATAAGCCCAGTTCTGTACTCACATCAGCCACATCTGTGAGGCTCAGTAGCCATGGGGCCATCCTCAGGCTGCTGACGCTCATCCCTTTTTCTCTCTCAAACGGCCTTGAGAACAAATGAGAAGGCTTAAGGCCAAGAGAAGGAAAAGGAGCCAAGAGGCCCAAATACTAATCTCTGCTGTTCCTGGGAGGCCCATCCTTCCCTACAACGGTCATGCTGGTGTGGTGGGACTATGAAAAAGCCTGGGTCTGAGGCCTTCTTGGGTCATCCACAGCAACTGTCCTGTGAATTGCAAGGCATCTCGGGGGCAGTCACCACATATACACACAGGCCCTTCAGTAGGGTGGCATGATTTCTCCCCAGTGTTCTTCCCTCAGGCTTCCTGTGGATTGGAGTGTCCGCTGTCATTTCACAGATACATGGGGATGCCCACTTCTGCCCTCCGAGCCTCATGTGTTCCTGTTTCCTCGGTGGGGTCAGCAGAGAGAAACCATTTCTTGTGCCTGAGTGAATGCCAGTTGTTGAAAAGGCCCTGAAGAGGTTGGTCTAGACTCTCTTATTTGGGGAAACTGGGGCCCCGAGGAAGGGGAGCAAACTCCTTTGAGGCCCCATGAAGCAAAGCAAGGACTCAGCCTATCCTGAAAACCGTGGGGTCTGCATTCTTGCACTTCTAGTATTTGAAGAAACAGAGAGGGAGGGGGTCCTGCTGCCCGCTGCACATTCTCTGAGATGATCTGTCAAGGGAGGGGAAGAAAAAAAAAAAAAAAAAAAAAAAAAACAACCAAGGGCGAACAAGTCATCCATTCTTGTCTGTGCCGTTTTCCCACATCAGGAGCAGACTGCACTGAAAAATTTAGGTTTTTCCTTTCATGGTTCCTCTCACAGCACTGTGGACAAAATGCCTTTCTTCTCCCGCCTTTTCTGTGGTGGAATCCTGACCAAGACTACAGAAAGAGAATCTTTTAAAGACATCTATCTATCTATCTCTCGATGTACACTCAGCTCCCGACCGTGGCAGGGAGCGGTAATGCCTCTTAATTACTCAGGAAGAGACAGGGTCAAGAGGTGTCTGCAAGCTGCCCTGTGGTTCTGGGCATGGATTCTCGACATTCTCGCTGCTGGAGTGCAGCGCGACAGCCCGTGGGGTTTTGTCCACTGTTGGAATTTCTCCCTTTCTTCCTTCCTTCCTCACTCACTCATTTTTTTTTTTTTATTTGAAAAGCAACTTCTGGCAGTTTGGGGTGTTGATTGTAAATTTATAAAGGCGGGAGATCTTTGAGGTTGACTGAGCTGCCGTAATTGCCACCTGGGCACCAGGAGAGGAGGCCACAGTCTGGCAGAGACGCCCTCTCTGGTGCCCCACCCCCCATCCCACTTCCTGCACCTCTTTTCACTTTTTTCCTATTATCTTTGGTTTTTCCAAGGAAAAATGACAATTGAAAAAAAAAAAATGAGGTGGGTGGTCGTGGCACACACCTTTAATCCCAGCACTTGGGAGTCAGAGGTAGGCAGATCTTTGTGAGTTCGAGGCCAGCCTGGTCTACATAGTGACAGCCAGGACTGCACAGAGAAACCCTGTCTTTAAAAAAAAAAATGCCCACAGAGTCATTGGCTGTCCTTATGGTGTACACTTACGTTGTGCTTTTTCCTAGTCACAATTTGAAGCAGATGGCAGCTTTAGTTTATTGGAGAGAGCTGGAGTTTGTAACTATGGTCATCAATCAGTTGTAATCCAAAGACAGAACTAAAGGTGCCTCTGGAAACTGTGGATCCAAGTCTGAGAAGCTCCTGGGACAAGTGCGGTTAATCATATTTTGACTTCAAGGAGCTGGAGCCAGGGTGTCCCAAAACACAGTAGTACCCAGAGTGTGTCCGACTATTTGGTTCTTCAGTGAGAACCACAGAGAGTGAGTATTTCCCTAGCGTGGAGACATGGCTAATCCTCTGTGTGGTTGTAGGGGAGTTTTGCATGACACTGCCAAGTCCTAGCAAACGTTAGTAAGTCCGGCTAAGAAGGAAGTCAGAGCCAACAGTGTGAATGGAGGCCTCCAATTCTTCACTTTCCAGATGTGTTTTGTGTGCAGATGCTCAGGTCTGTCCAACGCCTCTGAAGGGAAAAAGGAATTTTTCCCTCCTTTTACATATGAGACCTTGAGTAGTGTAAAGGTTTCACGAAAAGAAGACCCAAGACTCATTCTAAGGCTCGGGAGATGGCTCAGTGGTGGTTCAGAGCACCGGATGCCGTTGCAGGGGACCTGGCTCTGGTTCCCAACACCCACAAGGAAGCTCACAACCATCTGTACCTCCGGTACAAGGGGATTTAATACCTTTTTCTGACCACTGAAGTCCCCAGGTATGCATGTGATATACACATACAGAGATGTAGAATGCTAAACATAAACACATAAATGAAAAGAAAAGCAGATCAGAAAAGAAACACTGGTTCTGAGGAGCGAGCTAAGGAGAGTAGCCAATGGTGTTCTGGAGGGTTGGAGGGCAGGAAGGCAGCCATCTTTACTATGGAGAGCTTAAAGCAGAGTGAAGTCAAAAGTTGGGGGGGCTGGTGTGACAAGACAATGAGGAACACGTTTTGTTACGGAAATATGTGGTACCCAAAGGAAGCCCCGTGTGTTACATGAAGTTTTCCCAGTGTGTCCAGCTGTCTCCAGAGTTATACAAGAAGCTTTATAAAGATGGGAAGTCAGAGAGACATGATGTTCCTAAGAGACTAAGGAAGGGGGACAGTAGTCGGATGTGAAAGGAGACAGAAAGCCCGCCTACCTTCCTGAGCCTGGCCCTGTTTCCTTGTCCACTTTTTTAGAATTACGTTGATGGCTGGTGAAGGCCCTTGTAGTGGCCCAGACCAGATGATCTTCCTTCTTGAGCTGTGGGGTGTACAGGCCACACTGGAAGACTGCAGAGGCCTGGGCTGTGGACTGGGCCTAGCTCCTCCTTAGGTGTGTGGCCTGGGAGACTCCCTCAGAGCTGTTCAGACGGCGTCACTGAAATGCTAGTGTAAGGACTCATTGCAGTGGAGTAAGAAAAAGAAAAGAGCCAAGCCCTAAGATCCTCATCTGGCATACACTTTCACAGCTTCTCATTTCCTCCTGAAAATAAATCCCACCCCAAGAAGTCTTACTCTTATTATTATTATTCTTAGTTTATCAATAAGAAGATTTAACCCCAGTTCCTCAAACTCAGCATACTGGCTGACTTTGACAGAACCGCTTTTTGTGCCTGAACAACCAGTAGAATTCTGGGAGACAGGGAGTCCTTGTTGAGCTGGGCTGTTGAGTCATGAACATACCTCCCTGGCCATGTTTTGAAGTGCTTTTACACAGGATAGAAGACTGTGGATGGGAAGAAGAAAGAGTTGGAAGAAAATATGAGGGAGTGAGACACCTACCTACCATCGTTTTGCAAGTCTGAAAAATTGGTTCCTCAAAAAACAGGGGCAGGAGGAACGGAGCTGGAGGAAAGATGAACCAGGCTGAGAGAAGAGCAGGCCAGCTGGCCCCACAGCCTTCCGGACGCTCAGCCTGGAAGGGACTCGCTCTGCCCTGTGGCCAGCGGAACTAGTAACCACAGAAGGAGGCAGAGCAAATAATGCTTTGTTGATTTTTCTAAAAAAAAATACCAGAAACCTAGTTTACTCCCTGGAGCCCCTGTTGTGAGGCAGCTGACTCTAATCCCCCATGTTGGTCTGTGACCCCCTGCTTCTAAGGTTTTACCATTTGTGGCGAATTAAAAAAAAAAAAAAAGGTCTAATTTTATACAATGGAAGGCTCTGATCCCAAGGGTTCCACTCAGACCAATAGTTGTTGTTTTTTTTTTTTTTTTTTTCTCCAGTGTCAGAAATTGGACCCAGGGCTCTTCCTAAGGCAAGCCAGTGTTCTGCTGCTGAGTTACAGCCCCAATGTGAACAACACATAGGAGGTCCACATAGTTCTGTTACTCTAGAAAGTCCTTCTCAGTGAATCCTATCTCCCCACCCCTCCACCCCAATGGTCATGGTCTCATTGCCATCACGAGTGGTTAGTTTTCACCATCTACAATGGCATATAAACACAACCACACAGGGTCCTCTGCTCCGGTCTGCCTTATTCCACACAGCCTGGTCTGTTAAAGATGTGGCCACACTGATGCCTGTCTGGGTGGATCATTCTGTTTCTTCCCGGAGTAATATTCCATCCTGTGACTAGTGCAGCTCGCTTATCAATTCTCTTGTATTTAAGGAACAGAGCTGTTCATTCAGGTAGAGAGCTTTCATGGACAT